>OVAX01002738.1:0-26353 GCA_900406405.1 Lepidium africanum | reverse complement strand
CCCCCCCCTGTTTTTTGGCTAAAACAAGAGTATTTATAGGGTTAAAGAACCCCTAAATTGAGTCAACAAAAAAGTAAAGTCGGTCAAGATAAATGAAGTTGGTGCGTATCGCTTCAGGGTGGATGGCAAGCGCAAGTGGCGAGTTAGAGGGTCTAGCTTCAGGCTCAAATGCTGCAAATGGCTTGAACTCGCCTGTGTATGGCGAGTGCAAGTGGCGAGTGCTCCAAAAATCTAGCTTCTGGCTCAGCTTGAATGTCCAACTCGCCAGTGCATGGCGAGTGTGTTAGGGNGCTTCTGGCTCAGCTTGAATGTCCAACTCGCCAGTGCATGGCGAGTGTGTTAGGGGAGCTCTATCAACTTGGCTTGCAAAATCTTCAGTTTTGAGGTTTAAGCTTCAGCTCTTCAGTTCCAGGCCTAACTTGTTGTCTTCAGACTTGTTCTGCTCCAAAATGCTCAAAACGCTCCATTGTTCCTGAAATGCTCAAAATGCTATGCAAATGCAAGACTGATCCTAATGGGACTCTAAAATGCATAATATGGAACGTGAATGAATGCAAACATATGCAAACTATGAAGCTAAAAAGGGTAAAATGCATGAATATCAGCTATGGACCGAACTTTATCGATCCAATTATTGTTTGAAGAAAAATAGTAAGATTGACCAAAAAAACCAAAACAAATCAAATCAAATGATTTGAGAGAATATTAAAAGATGAAAAAAAAGACTAATTATTGAGGAAATGAAGTCAATTAGTTTTCTTCCTCTTTGTTTTGCTACTTTCTGTTGCAACGTTACAAAAAATGTGTAAATTGAAAATGTAGCTTCAATCATCACTTCAACTAAAACATGGATGTTTCCATTAAAAAGAGTACACAATTCTCAACTTAAATTGAAGAAAGTGTGAGATAATACTCTTTTCTTTTCGGAATAAAGCATAAGAGATCTTAAGAAAGATGATATAAATATGTGATGATGCGGGCACCAGATAGTCATGCTCAACATGCGGATCTGATGAAAATCTGCAGGGACCGCTTACCAACGAGAAAAATTCAAAGTTCACTCTCGCCAGGCTTCCATCACGTGGGAGCAAAGACTCAACGATGGCTAGTATTTTTGTGATTCTCTCACATTGCATAAAGGCTAGGGCTTACTTTTTAATCTTTCTGATTTTATTGATAACCAACTGAAGCAAATATATAGGGAATTCTTGGTGAAAACCTTACAATATGAGCTAAAAGCGTAATTTTAATCAAAAAGAAAAATAGAAGAAAGCTAAGCCTTAATTGAATCAGGCTTCTATTTTTTATTGGGTCAGGCGAAATTGACTTTAAGAAATAAGAGGTTTTTCAACAACTTGGGCTTCAAATTTGCGATGAAATAATTAACCATATAGTTAATTATTTTTACCCAAAAATTAGGTCATGAATGGGTCCTAAAAAATAAACACCAAAATAGTTCCAAAATGGGCTTCTCATGGCTCAAAACAAAACAAAACAAAAGGCTCATCAGAGAGATACAGCATGCATGGGAAATTAGAGCTAACCCTAGTGCTACACTGCACCAATATGGAGAAGCACTAGAAAACACAACTCTTTAACTATGTATATTATTTTCTCAACTTCCACCTAAAGAAAATAAAAAAACACAGACCAAAGTTTAAAGGATTTTTCAAGTACATGTTTTTACCATGAACAATGTTAAGTGTTATACAAATATTCGTTACAATTTTTCTTTTTTAAGTTTTTTTTTTTTTAAAAAGTTACCGTTACATAAAGCAGGTTAACTTATCAGTGAAACCAATATGTACCTCGAGTTCTTTAGAACCAATATTTTTTAAGAAAATTAATCTTTGCAACGCTTTATTGATGAATCCATTTCACCGTCACTTTCCTTAAAATTATCTCTGGTATATAAGAGAAGATGTAGAGTACAATAGTGGAATCTAAACAAAAATCTATCTATACTAAAAAGTACCTATTTGTAACTTCCTAGACCATCCACACATCTCCAACTCAACTATCATCATGCCACATCAGCATCTATTACTAATTCTACCCACCTAATTAATTTCTTACTCTTCTAACAAGCTGCACGTAAGCATAGCTTTCATTCCTCCTTCGTTCCACTTCTTCATGCCTATTGATACGTAAGTTTTTTTTAAATAAAAGTATTGGCATAATTACGTGAATATTTATTTGTCTGCCAAGAAGCAGGTGGCCCAGTTGGCTTGCTCCTGATCTATCTTGGCACCAGGGAGTGAGTTCAAATCCCGCCAGCTCCAGTGGGAGCAATTTGCCTATGCATTGTCGATTCCATTAGTAGAATGAAAGAATAAGGTTGACAAAAAAATATATTTATTTGTCTACTTGCTCTCTGATCGTGCTATGAATTTGTGTTGGGTTAGTAAAGTGTAATCGTAGAAGCTCAACATATCAACACTTCTGTATAAAATGATTGTTTTGATCATCAAGCCACGTTCCATATTTGAAATCTTTGTATCACTCCAAAATGTCATGTTATGATTTTGGTTCTTTACTTAATCTGATTTAGGTTTTGCTAATTCAAGCTTTAAATGAAAGATTCAAGAGCTTGAACAAATCCTGGTAAAATGGAAGAGGAAACAAGCTAGAACAAATTAAATATGAGGTTTGTTGCTGCCACTCAATTTCTTACCCAGTTTTCACTCTTTTTTTTCTTGTTTTGTATGATTCGTGGTGTTTTGATTTGGCAATTACTTTGACTAATATTGCGATGGCTATTTTGGGGTTGGATCTAGTGGACAGAAAAAATAGAAAAAAAGTAAGTTTTATCTCTTTCATAGTAGAAATTAAAATCTTTGAAAACATCATTTTTTTTTTGTTAAACTTAGTTTCCTGATGCAAAGGTATAGTAACATGCGCACTGCCGATTCTGACGAGTTCTAAACAAACACTCATCATAGAGTAGAAGTGCAGTGGGAAGTATGAGCATATTTTTACATCTGTAATGTTTTTGGTGAGTTTAATCAGCTGCCTTATTTTATATTACTATTGCGTGTAATGTGTATATATATATATATTATTTTTAAAAAAAGGTATTTTTAATGTATATGTGATATGCTTGGGTTTTAGCCCATTCTAGGCTCATTAATCACCCAAATTGCATTCATAATCTTTGCATTTGTCCCATATTAGAGACTTTTAGGTCTGCATTGCATGTTTTGCGTTGTGTTTGCCTTGGAACAGTTTGGAGCATTCTCGGATCAAAAGAGGCTTGGATCGAACGAAGGAAAGCCGACTTGCTATCACTGCTCACCTACTACGGCGAGTGAAGCAGCATTCACAACCTGGGAAGATGACTCGATGCTATTACTTGCTGGTCTGGGCGAGCTATACCTGAAAAAGTTCTCAACTTTACTAGCCCAAGACGGCTCGCTGGCTTGACTCAGACGGTGAGGCGAGTTGGACCAATTCAGAATCCAAAAATGCACTACTCGCCTAGACTACTCCCATGCACCTCCGAGTCAGCTGTTTCTTTGACTTTTTATTTTTCGTTTTGACCAAATTAGGTCAGATGTAAGGGGGCTATAAATACCCCTTTAACCCCCAAAAACCCTATCCATGTTTTTACCTCTTTTGGCAAGATCAAATAGCCAGCTTTTCTCTTGTTCTTAGTTTATTTGCTTCTTTAGTGTAAGATCTTGTATTATGAGCTGAATCAATGTTTATGGTTATTGAATGAAAGTTGCTTAGTTTTAAGTGTTGATTCTCTCTATGTCTTTCTTTTTTATTTCTGGGTTAATGTTTCTCACCATGCTTAGTGAGTAGATCTTTTTAGGGTTAGTGAGGAGATGGGTTAGATCTAAGTTGAATCATGGTAGTCTCTCTTGTTTAGGTTAGTATTGCTTAGATTTTGGTAGATTAGTTATGCTTAATGCTTGTTTCAACCTGATCAATTGGAGCATGAGCTCAAGGCAACAAACACCCACCAAATGTTTGATAAAATGCCAAGTTTATTTCTAATCTAGAATCTGCTGCTCCTAGAACAGAGATTGTTGTTTGGAGCAGTAGATTTGCTTGTCACAGTCTTTGCTTAGTGCCAATCTGGTTTTGATCACCAAGAGATTTGGGTTCGGTCAATCTCATATTGAGTTTTCATTGTCTATGAGAATGGTTTGATTGCTTGACTCATAGTTTTTGTAGCTCAAAATCACCCTGTTAGGTTGCTCGATAAGAGTAGATGACCATGANTTAAGTTGCTGGATAAGAGTAGATGACCATGATTTTGCTGAAATCCATTACCCCTATCTCCTCACGAACCCTTGTTTTGCATCTTATATCTTTTGTTCATCTTGCTCTGTTTTTGCATCAATTCTTTGTTTCACATTGCTCTGTTTTCAGTTTGCTCTGTTTTTAGTTTGCTCTATTTCATTTTAGTTTCGTTTGCATTCCCATTTAATTCTGAATCAATCTAGTTATATAATGGCTTGAACTAGTGTCTGATTGCATTACCTATTGCTAGGCAAGATCCAGTTGGTTTGATACCTCAAGTACTATGAGGATTTGATAACGCAGAGAGGTTGCAAAAACCCTTGTTACCAATATGTTGCATTGTATTGTTTATATGGTGCATATATCAATGTTATAAATGGTGTCTTGATGGGTTGGAGTACCTTGGTGTCTTTGCAGCATGTTCTTAAAGGGAGTATAGAACTGGGAAGTGCATCAGTAGTGGGTCTAGGCTACCTTGTGGAATACGTAATGCATTATGTGAAACATTTGGATGTGTTGAAACGATAACAACTAAGCATCAATGCATGGGTGATTAAGAAGAAAGTACTAGCGATTGTGTCTCTCTTTTGTCCAATTGCTACGTGGTGTCTTTCTATTTTTGTTTGTGAGAATGGCACTGTGGGAATGGCAGTGGCATTGATGTTCGGAGGGCTCTAATTTGTTCTATGGGCTAAAGGGAAATAGGATTGTGAAGAAGGAGAATTATAAGAACAAGAGAAATGTTTGATTGGAACAGAGTTTGACTTTCAAAGGCCTCTCACTTGCGATAATTTAAAGTCTTTTTATTTCATGATGTTATTGTGAAATTGGTTTAAGTTCAAAGAAGTAAGCTTAATTTCCCAATATAGTTAGATACAGAAAATTTCTGATAATGCATGCTGGAAGAAACAAAAATCTTATTACTTATTAGTGTCATGTAACAAGTTTAATGTGAGCAGACTAAAATATTTTTTTTATAAGTCTAAAATTAATATTAAAATTAAAAAGTTGCATTGGAATATCATAGAATTGTTTCATTTTGATTAATGGGGACGCTGATATTAGGTATTGTTTAAACATTTTTCTTGGATTGTTAGACTGATTACGAATATGATGATGGTTTGGTTTATTGATTGCAGACTTAAAACTTTTAATATTTATTTACTAGTAACTATTGTAAGATAAAAAGATGGATAAATAAATAATAAATTAAAAAATTTAAAGAAAAGTGGATAAGAAATAAAAATTGGGCGTAGCCCGGTATAACCTCTAGTATATGGAAAAACAAATGGTTTGATGAATGAGATTACTTCAAATAAAAGATTGGACGATTCAAATTTCCACAACTTACACATATTTAAAGTTGCTGATGACTTGTATTAATCCAAATATTTGATTGGCTCTTGCTCTCCACCTCATGAACTTACATACTTTAGTTAAATCTCTAGTTTATAACCTTCTTGACACATAGAGTGATGTGCTCTGAAGAATATATACCATTTATAATTGAATCTTACACAAACTTTATATAAGCACTTTCACCTACTTGCACAAAATGTATAGTGTTTAACAATCAGCACCAAAGACTGCAAAGGACAAAATGCCATATATGGAAGTTAATGATGGTACATTATCTCTGATCAACAAGTAAACAACACATGCATGAAGCTTTTACACATAGAGGCTGCAACCTACGTCATGATATCTACAAGGAAAATATAAGTTTCACTTGTAAACGCATGACTGCATCAAATGTATTTTTATGCATGCTAGATACAACCGTAGTGTCTGCCTCAAAAATTGAAAAACCGAAAGAAGCAATTTTAATGATTAAGAAGGATAAATAAACCTCCCAGTTGTCATCAACCACAATCTTGTAGTTTCGATTCTCCACAAATAAATATTGTTTATAAAGAACAAATGTTGAACAAGAATCTAAACCAGCCTTTTACAAAGAAAGGAAAAAATAAAATTAACAGAGCACAATGAAACTAAGAACAATTAAAAACATTGACATCAATGGTTTACAGTTCTTAAGACAATTCGAGTGAGTGATAGCCGAAGATATCGTTCTTGAATCGTGGAGACCAAATCTTAGAGCAGCGTTCTTGGCACCACCAATTTTGTGTGGTAATCTTCTTTGGAGACTCTATTTTTCTTTGTTCTAATTTTAAAATGTAAGAGAAGGCAATTGAATAGATGTTTGTCAAAAAAAAAAAGAATAGATGTTTGCTTATTAAGCAAGAGACATACATAAAGAGTTCAAATATAAGATACAAAGATTTGAAGAAACACATAGAAAGGAAGATAATAAAACAGTCAATAGAAGAGTTATAACAATAGAAGCGGACAGTAAAATGGAGGGGAAGTGGAGAAGTGGAGTAGTGACTTTAATAATTCAATTACATAACTAGAGAGTTTATTGTAACTTTTTTTAATTTGGTGATGTGGTTTAATCTTGCAATTTGATAGGTAGAGAGCTAGCTGATGTACATAAAACTTTTTTTATTTATATAATAAATACAATATTATCCGTACTATGCTGCAGAGCTATTTTCTGAAAATTGTTTTATATAATCGATATAATAGTAAGAACATATAATAATATCTCTTACTCTATAATTTATCTTTTTTAAATTTTTTATCTTTGTCATAGATAATATTATTTTGTTCTTTTTTTTGTCAACAGATGATATAATCTTTTTTTTGTCATTTATATAATCTTTTTCTTTGTTACTTATATAATCTTGTTATTATATTATATTAGTACTTACAAATTTCTATTTATTTAGAATCTAATATATTTTCTCTTCTCTTATTTATTATATAAATAGTTTATCACATTATTTAATATTTAAAAAAATCAAAGTAATTGTAGTCCAAAAAAAATGAAAGCAGATTTTATCTCTGAGTCTTCCTTTAGTATTTTGTAACATATTTAATTTAGTATAGAAACTATATAGAATGATATCGTATTTTCTGCTTCTTTCAAAACAACTTTACATTGTATACCTTAGTTTTTAATTAAAAGTAATTTTTAAGGTGTAACCAAAACAATATTCAGGACATAAATATACATACAACAAACAATGATCTGCCGAAAACAGACCAAAATGTTGTTTTTCCTTCTAAAAGCTATAATTTTAAAATTGAATTTATTTAATATTTGATTTTGATATTATATATCAAAAAATATATTTGATATTTAATTTAACTAATTTGATTATAAAAGTTAAAACGATGTTAAAAGTACATTTTCTCAAATTTATCTGTTATATGAATATAAGGAGTCAATCCAATTTTGGTTTACTTGTTTAATATTTGGTATATGAATAAACACATACAATATTATGTAAACCAATCATTTTATCTATTTTATATGATTAACTTTAGTGAATAATTTATAATTATATTTGTATTGCTGTAATTTGTTTGAAAATTGAAATTCTATCTTCTCATGTAGAACTGAATACATAGTTACTTCTAGTATGCTAAGTTTTAATATAATTGGTAGTTAGAAAATAACAATTGCATACATCATTATAATTATGCTTAGTTTTCTAGACGATCTAATTCTGTATACGTTTTGTATACGTAACTACAGTTTTCTTATATTTATTAGAGTTTATTATTATATAATAAAGTATAGTGATGATGTTGGTTATTTGCGATAATAAAATGATGACAAATTTGGCTTTTAATAAGAAATTAAGTTTGATGATGTATACTAGCCCTGTTAAATTTGGGTTATTTGAATTGATCTGAACCGATCTAAACCGATCTAAACTGAGATATTGTAACATGGTAATATTTTGGATAACCCTAAATACCCGATTGGATATAGTTTTGAAGAACTCGATAAATTCGGGTTCGGGTCGGATTTTACCGATATAACCCGAATAAACCGATTATAACTATATCTATTTTATTATTTATTAATATATTATATATAGGGGGAATTTCAAAAATGCGCTTTTTAACATGCTCCTTTTCAAAATCTACCATTTCTTTTGGAAATTGGGAGAAAAAAATAGGCATGAAAGGACAATTTTTGAAAATGAACATGTCAAAAAATACATTTCTTAAAATTCCTCTTATATATAATTTAATTATTTATTTATTTATTTGAGTCACTAACATTTAGTCAATTAATTGTATCTAATTCTATTGTCGATTGATATAACTAAACTTTATAGTTTGAATTCTATGATATCTAATTTATCAACTTCAAAAAATTTAAAATTTTAATCAATATAATATGTTTGGGTTTAAACTAAAATATGAAACCGACTAAAATCCGACCCGACCCGATCCGATATAGAATCAAGTTTAATTTGGTAACTAAATTATATAATATTTAACTCTTTTTTTCTACTTTTTAGTGAATAATTTTAACTTTAATATTTTTGGAATATTTATAGAATTTATGGATTTTTTTTGTTTTCTTTTGTAATATTTAAAGATTTTTTGAATATTTTAAAGATTCTGTTAAGTTTTGTGAGCCATGCACAAAAATACTATTTTGGGGATTTGAATCACCAAACTGACCATGTCAAAAGTTTATTACGTGAGTTTAAAGTTTAAGGTTTAAAATGGAAGTACATGCCATTTTGAAATTTTTTTTCTGGGATAATTCCGTTGTAAAAATTTAACTTGAGGTGTTGAAAATATGAGAGTGTCACATGAACCAATTAGGAGAAGACTTTTTGTATTGTGGACCAATAGAGAGGGGTACCTCTTTTATATATACGAACGGAGAACTCTATTTATTTCTCTATTTTAGAGTAAAAATTTGTATTTACAAAATAATTCCTTAATTTCTAATGTATTAGTATTTTATATCTTAAGAAAATTATACGATTATATGATCAAAGTGTATACATTTCAAAAATTATTAAATTATCAATCTTACTAAAACTATTTAAAGTATTAAAATCTATGAAATTTTTAAAAATTCTTAATATAATTATTAAATTATTAAATAGTACTTAGTTACTAATTTTTAAAAAAAATATAAAATGCAACAATAACATAGCTTACAATTGACAATACAAGGACATATTGCTTATGTGATGTAATGAAAATATAAGGACATATATATATTTTTTCTATTTAAGCTATGCAATGAAATATTATTTTGATTAAGTTATAATTTTACTAATGTTGTTATTGACTATTTCTGTAAATTAATACAAATGAGTAAAATATGTATATTTGAAAAGTAAATTAACATGTTAGAAACTAGTAACAAACAGTTGAAAAAATATTATAAAATTATCCATCATAATTTATAGAGTACATCATTATAGAGTAAACTCTTTTATATTTCTAGAGAAGAAAAAAAAATCATAGGAAGTACTACATAAAATGATGTACATACATTCAGGAACAAATCTACATGAGATGAAGATGATGTACGTATTTCATACTGTTTTTAATAATCTGTTGATCACCTATTAGAACACTACTATTTGTTGGATCAGTTGGTTATTGACAGACTTTAGAATAACCAGTTGGATACTCATTTCTCTAATTTTATCAACTTTTTTTTACGATTTTTTGTTTGTTTTTGCAGGTTTCTTTTTCTTTTGTACACATAGTCATATCTTATAATTTTTTTTTTAACTCAAGAGTTTCCAAATTTTATGGGAGGGCTCTGGACTATTCTCCTGTGGATGGTGTAGCCCATGGATTGACCATCACCTCCGGGTATTCAAATGGACCGAAAGCATAGGTCCATAGGATGACTAAGAAATTGTGTTTTTTTTACATCTTTCTAACAAAAAAAACTTATAATTTTTACTTGGTTGGATTACAAATAATTTTTTTCTTTTCTTTTAATTATGATGTTTACAATATTTTTATAAAAAAACAAAAAATGAAAATTTAGTTGTCAAATACGATATCTAACACTAATATTTGTGCTGCACTGTTAAATAAATTAATGATTATTATTACTATTATGTGCTCTACATAAATATTTGTTTGAGATCTACCACGGGGTATATCCACAACTTTGGATAATCATGTCAGGACTATCAATGAAAATTAATAAAACAGAAAATTAATAAAAGAGAGCTCTTAGTTATACGATTGAATCAAGATGAAAAAAATGACATCTTTACCTTTGGTTCAATGCTTATCCAATATCTATGATTAATTTCAGCTAAGTCAAGTCAAATTGAATATTTATATATGTTTAACAAAGATAATTCATATGCACTTTGTAATCTTATTAAGTAATCTTATTAATATGCACGTAACTCAGCTTACTTGGATAAGGGCTAGTGAGGGTAATCAAGTGTCTATCTTCCTTGGGCCTCATATTCTTATTTCCTTGACCCACTTTCTGCAAGTCTTAAATTAAAACTTGAAAGAGTTTTTAACCAATGAACAAATAAGTTCATATATGTATCTATAACAAGTTTCTACCAATATTCTTTTGCAATGTGGTTCAGAGGTTCTTATGTTTTCTAATGTAGCCTAAGGAGCATTCATAGGCATTCAGGGTGCCATTTGTTTCAATTTATATGAAATCTTATCAGAAAGTTTACCTAAAAAATATACAAGTTTCTAAGTTTTAAATCATTGCAGCTGAACTGGTGCATGGAATATTCTTATTTTCTTCGATGTGACATTAGGTAATGACGTCGTGGTCACACATCACCATTCCATGTCACATTTAAATTCTTATTTCATAAACTGTGGAATTTAAAGTGAATCAAAATTTCAATGCCCAGATGAGGAATTTGTGACATTATGATTTTAAGTATGAACGTGTTAATTAAAGTGAAAATTAGAAGAAGAAAAAATTTCCAAGAGAAAGTATCTAATTAATGTTGGTGATGGGTCAGTGAATTAGGCCATAGAGAGATTATAGTATTCAAACTCTTTTGACCTTTGAGTAATATATGTTTGGTTTTATTTTCTTATTTAACGCCAAACACGTCTCATCGATTTTGAGTTGGTGAGTGCAAGTCCCGTCATACCGACCTTTGGAAAGAAAGAAAGAAAAAAAAAATACAAAATGTTATAATGTTGAAAGAATCTAATATCGGTAACTGTCGATCATTTATCAAAAGGAAGTATATTAATTTGACTCTCAATAGCTACCGTTTTAACTTTTAAGTGAATTTGTCTGTTTTTTTGGTTCTCAACAACACTTTCTTTTTAAAATTACATAGATATTATTAGTCTCATATTTTGAATAAAGTTGAATATATCTATGGAAATATCCCTATAATAAGTAAAAGGAATATTAGGTTTGATGTCATAAGTAAAGTAAGTTGGTAATCTAATAGACAAACCATAACTGAAACCAAGCTGATCACCAAATCCATCATATGTGGTGCTGCAGACGAGAACCTAGCTGGTCACCAAACACAGCAGTTTCACCTCTTTATCTCTGCATATATATTTACTAGATTCAAAACAAGTCCTAACGTACAAATGTAGAAAATTAAAAAGTTGTAGGCATATAAGTCAAAAGACCAATGTACTAACATACATTGTTATGTTTTTCTTTAATACCAATGCATGTTGTCTAGATTATCATGCAACCAATGCATGTAAATTGACTAAGTTTACAAATATGAATTGACCAATGCATGGTGAAAATTGGTTAATACAAAATTACTTTAGTTAAGTTTTTTCTCCTTTTCCTATTAGAATTGTCGACATCTCTATTAATATTTGTGAATTATTTATTTTAATTAATTTTGTAACATAGAAAAAATTAAAAACTAAAACAAATATTGATCACCAAAAGTCTATAAATACCACCACGGCCCCAAAAAAAAAAGTCTATGAATACCACTATGACAAAATTCTTTGTTGTTTATGAAGTTATTCTGTATTTATTGCTTTGATTTTTTTTTCAATATTGGGTCATAATTGGCCGGTTTATTAGCAAAATTTCTACATAATGTAGGATGTGAGATTCGATCCCGGAATGTGCAAGTGCGTCTGTCTTTAGTGAACTTACCACATGTCACTAACCTAAAGGCCACATGAATTGCTTTGATTTTATATCACATATTTATTATATAAAAAACAAAATAATAATAATTAAAAAAGACAGATTTGTCATCCAAATTATATAAGAAATCTTAATATACAGTTTTACCCATTTTTACTAAAAACTTTATATATGTACACATACATATAGATCAATTATGTTTTTTTTTTTTTGATAAACCTTTTCATATAGATCAATTATTAGTTATCAAAAACAAAAGTTCTTCACTTTGTATGCACACAAGAACAAAAAGTAACTTTTTAGTTTTTACATTAGAACATTGGGATAAAATATAATTACAATATAGTTTTCCTTGATAACCAACCATTGTATTAAAGAAAAGAGCATGTAATAATTTAAAGAAATCCTATAAATAGTATGAACATTATTTCCAAGTTCCCTAGATTTCGTAATATAAATTTCTTCTAACAAAGCAAAGTATACACATGTCCTTTCACTTAACCACTAAACCCGCAGATTCTTCAAGCTTTCTTTTTGTGTTCCAAAAGACTTTCTTCGGCTATCAAAACAAACTCATTTAATAACAAACCATTCTCTTTTTGCCATATTCTCAAATTCTCCCACAAAACATGGACACGTTATCGAGAAGCTTAAGCAAAAGCTTGGGAGAATTGCTAGCGAGCCATAGTAGTAACCATTTCTCAAGGAGAAGCGGTTCCACGATCGATCATGATAACGACGAGGAAGCTCTTAAATGGGCTGCTCTAGAGAAACTTCCTACTTTCACTCGTCTTCGTACCACTTTCATTCAAACTCACCATGATCCTATCGACGTCACTAAGCTCGGCGTCGATGATCGCCAGAACTTCATCGATTCTATCTTCAAAGTCACAGAGGAAGATAACGAGAAGTTCTTGAAAAAGTTCAGGAATCGAATCGACAGGTATGTGATTAATTTAGTCCTCAATTTGTTTTTATATAAACTTGTTTCTAATACAAAAATATTTATATAATATAAATTTTTATGCTAAAGATGTTAAATATCTATTTTTGTAACTTCTTTTAATATTTTATTTCTGATAATCCCGTAAACCCACAATATCATATTTGAGGTTTGGAAGTTAGGATTATGAGTTTGAAGTGTTTTGGTCGGGTGGTAAGGGATGAGTACATGGTGTTATCACATTCGCGAGGGTGTTATCATGGTCGCTGGTTCAATTTTCTCCGCCCTCAAAACTAAATCATAATTTTTTTTTAACATTCATAACACAAATATAGATTAATGTAACGGTCAATTTGAATATCTGAAAAAGGTATACAATCGAAGAATAATACATAAAACTACTAATTTATTAAGAAATAAGAAGTTAAGATTATGAGTCGAGGGTTATCAATATCAATATGATTAGTGATAATTTTGTAATATGTTTTTATTTAGTTATAAATATGAAAATTGGAACATAAATGGCAGGGTGGGGATAAAGCTACCGAAAGTGGAAGTGAGATTCGAGAAAGTAACAATAGAGGCGAATTGTCACATGGGAAAAAGAGCTCTTCCAACATTACCTAACGTTGCTTTAAACATTGCGGAGAAAGGTCTTCGTTTGCTTGGTTTTAAGTTTATTAAACCCACTAAACTCACAATCGTTAGAGACATCTCCGGTGTTCTCAAACCTTCAAGGTAATCATTACAATTTGAATATTTTTATATCATTTCGATGTTGATTTTACAAGTTATAACGTGTACGGTTTGGTGGGTTGTAGAATGACTCTTTTATTAGGTCCACCATCATCAGGGAAAACTACTTTATTGTTGGCGTTAGCTGGAAAATTAGACCCAAGCTTAAAGGTAATTACAAATTATATATATATATTAGAGTGATTAATAATAATAATAATAATAATAATAATAATAATAATAATAATAATAATAATGTTATTAATGAAAAAAAACAGGTGTCAGGAAGTGTAACATACAATGGGCATGGATTGGAAGAGTTTGTGCCACAGAAAACATCAGCATACATAAGTCAAAATGATGTTCATATTGGAGTCATGACTGTCCAAGAAACTATTGATTTTTCTGCTAGGTGTCAAGGAGTTGGTACTAGATATGGTAATTATCATTTATTAGTATTAGATTTTTTGTCAAATAGATAAATAAGATTCGATTTATAGCCAAATTATTTTAACCGAAATTATGTGAGATTCAAACTTATTGTCTGGTGTCAAACTAAGAGACAAACCAACAGGACCAAATACTTTTTGGTTTTACTATTATTCATTAGTAATAAAATTTAGTTAGATTGAAAATCGAATTAAGAAATAATTGTGGTGTTTTATTTATAGATTTGTTAAGTGAGTTGGTGAGGAGAGAGAAGGACGCAGGTATCTTGCCTGAACCGGAAGTGGATCTCTTCATGAAGTCCATTGCAGCTGATGATGTCAAGAGCAGTCTCATCACTGACTATACTCTCAAAGTAATATTCTCACTTTAACTATAGACTGATGTCAATATGAGTTATTAGCTCATGGTCTGAGGTTAGAAAAATCACAAGCGTGAGTTTTATTTTCAGGCTCATTTAATGAATTAAGTTAAAATTTCAGCTCACACCATGGTAGACCCCACATTTACCAACTCCAGTTCTACTTTTTACCTAAAAGTTAGGAGTCTTTTCAATTTTCACTCAATAACCCCAATAGTTTTGTAATCAGAGATATAGTCTAGTTTGTTTGGCAATTTATGGTAATTATCAAATAATTTCAGATATTAGGGCTTGACATATGCAAAGACACGGTGGTTGGAGACGAGATGACAAGAGGAATCTCAGGTGGTCAAAAGAAAAGAGTCACAACAGGTTTCATTAACTTCTATGTTCTTCAACTGCTCCGACCCATGTTAAACTCCATGAGCCGCGAGTCACACGATTACAACTTTTTCCAAAACAGGAGAGATGATAGTGGGACCAACAAAGACATTGTTCATGGACGAGATATCAACAGGTCTAGACAGTTCAACAACGTACCAAATAGTGAAATGCCTTCAAGAGGTTGTTCGGTACACGAACGCAACCGTTCTTATGTCTTTATTACAACCAGCTCCTGAAACATTCGAGCTCTTTGACGACATCATTTTATTGTCTGAAGGCCAGATCGTGTACCAAGGTCCACGTGATCATATTCTTTCCTTCTTCGAAACTTGCGGTTTCATATGTCCCGACCGCAAAGGCGCCGCCGATTTCTTGCAAGAGGTTTATAAATGATTTCTGTTAGCCATTACAAAACATGAAACTTAAGTGATGAGTTTGTTTATAATAGAAGAAAATCACTCTGACCTAGTTGAATGCCTTGGTAAACAGGTAACTTCAAGGAAAGACCAAGAGCAGTATTGGTCAGATACAACAAAACCATATAGATACATTTCTGTCTCTGAATTCTCCAAGAGATTCAAAAGCTTCCATGTAGGAGCCAATCTTCAAAACGATCTATCCGTCCCTTATGACAGATATAGATCACACCCAGCTTCTCTCGTCTTTAATAAGCACTCTGTTCCCAAGTCTCAACTCTTTAAGATCTGTTGGGACAGAGAAGTGCTTCTCATGAAACGTAACTCTTTCTTCTACGTTACCAAGACCGTTCAGATTATTATTATGGCTTTGATCGCGTCGACGGTGTACCTGAGGACGGAGATGGGCACTAAGGACGAGAATGACGGAGCCGTCTACGTTGGTGCATTGATGTTCTCTATGATTGTTAACATGTTTAATGGATTCGCAGAGCTTGCTCTGATGATTCAAAGACTTCCCGTGTTCTACAAGCAAAGAGATCTTTTGTTTCACCCTCCTTGGACTTTCACTCTCCCAATGTTCCTCCTGGGAATTCCTATCTCCATCTTCGAATCCGTTGTTTGGGTCAGCATTTCTTATTATTTGATCGGATTAGCTCCAGAATTCAGCAGGTGAAGATAATTTGTACACCTACTCATGTTAGCTCAACCAGTTAATACATCAATAGAGAATTTAGTTTGAGTTCCAATTAACATTGCACTTCACATGTCTTGGCAGGTTCTTGAAGCATTTGTTGGTGATATTTCTGACACAGCAAATGGCTGGTGGTATATTTCGATTCATGGCGGCAACTTGCAGGTCAATGATTCTTGCTAATACAGGAGGATCTCTAGTTATCCTCCTCCTTTTCTTGCTTGGAGGATTCATTGTTCCTAGAGGTTATAATATATACATGTACCTTACACATCCAAATTCACTATCAAACTGATTACTTAAAATTTGCGGGTTTTAATGTTTTGAAAATTGGTTGACAGGTGATGTTCCTACATGGTGGAAATGGGCTTACTGGGTTTCACCAATGACTTACACTTATAATGCTTTAACCGTGAATGAAATGTTTGCTCCTAGATGGATGAATCAACCGGTAAACTCCAACTGAAATTTCTGCTATAGTTACTAACATGTATCTTATGTAATCAAATAATTAATTCAGCAAACCTCTTTTACTTTGCTTGCAGTCTTCTGATAATTCAACAAGGTTAGGGTTGGCTGTTCTGGAGATTTTTGATATTTTCACTGATCCAAACTGGTACTGGATTGGAGTAGGAGTCATTCTTGGGTTTGCCATTCTCATCAACATCCTTGTCACCCTTGCGCTTACATTTCTAAACCGTTAGTACACTTATCTTTATTGACTGTTTTGATCATATTTTCTTAAGCTAACATCATGTTTTACTGATATGCCAGCAATTGAGAAACCGCAAGCCGTCATTTCAAAAGAACATGCAGAAGAGAACAGAGTGGAGAATGTCTCAAAGGGTAACAACACTTACGCGAAAAGAGGAATGGTTCTACCTTTTACCCCTCCCACGATGTCGTTTGACAATGTCAACTACTACGTCGATATGCCTAAGGTAATTACCAAATCCCAAATCCTTGTTACCTTAAGTTTGTTGACACTAAAGAAGAAAAAAAAACACAGGAAATGAAGGAGCAAGGAGTTTCTAAGGATAAACTTCAACTGTTAAGGGAGGTGACAGGTGCTTTTAGGCCAGGTATATTAACAGCTTTAATGGGAGTTAGTGGAGCTGGTAAGACCACTTTGATGGATGTTTTGGCGGGTAGAAAAACTGGTGGATACATTGAAGGGGACATTAGGATCTCTGGTTTCCCTAAAAGACAAGAAACCTTTGCCAGAATCTCTGGTTATTGTGAACAGAACGATATTCACTCACCTCAAGTCACTGTCAAAGAGTCTCTCATGTACTCTGCTTTCCTTCGTCTCCCTAAAGAAGTCACTAAAGATGAGAAAATGGTAATACTTCTTCTTGTGACTTCACACCATTTGAGATAAATTCTCAGCCATAGACTAACCCACACACTGGGATTTGTAGAGATTTGTGGATGAAGTCATGGCTTTAGTAGAGCTAGAGAGTCTAAAAGACGCGGTGGTGGGGCTACCAGGGATCACAGGGCTATCAACAGAACAGAGGAAGAGACTTACAATTGCAGTGGAATTGGTGGCGAATCCATCCATTATTTTCATGGATGAGCCAACCTCTGGGCTTGACGCGAGGGCTGCAGCCATTGTGATGAGAACGGTGAGGAACACAGTTGACACAGGAAGAACTGTGGTCTGCACCATTCACCAACCTAGCATTGATATCTTTGAAGCTTTTGATGAACTTCTTCTCATGAAGAGAGGAGGACAAGTGATTTACGCTGGTCCTTTAGGTCAAAATTCCCACAAGATTATCGAATATTTCCAGGTCAGATTTTACACTTAATTTATTTGATAAGATTTTGGATAGTTAAATTAAGCAACTTTCATGATCATTTGAGAAACCGCAGGCGATTCCTGGAGTGCCAAAAATTGAAGAGAAGTATAACCCGGCGACATGGATGCTAGAAGTGAGCTCATTAGCTGCAGAAGCCAAACTTAAGATAGACTTTGCTGAGCATTACAAAACATCATCCTTATATCAGTAAGTTAAACCTAATAGTCAAAAGCTAAAATCATCCTTAACAGTTATACTCACAATTATAGAATTGTTTTTGGTTTAGACAAAACAAGAATCTTGTAAAGGAACTAAGCACACCGCCACAAGGAGCAAAAGATCTCTATTTCTCTACACGGTTTTCACAGAATTGGTTAGGACAATTCAAATCTTGTTTGTGGAAGCAGTGGATAACTTACTGGAGAACTCCGGACTACAATTTAGCCAGATTCATCTTTACACTGGTCGCTGCTCTCATGATAGGATCAATTTTCTGGAAAGTTGGCACCAAAAGGTGTGATTCAGTGACTTTGATTCGATTAGAATGACCTGAAATCTAGTAACAGAGTTTGTAACTGACATAAAAATTTACACAATGTTTTGTACAAACAGGGACAATGCAAATGATCTTACAAAGGTAATTGGAGCAATGTACGCAGCGGTTTTATTCGTAGGCATAAATAATTCCTCATCTGTACAACCGCTAGTCGCTGTGGAACGAACTGTGTATTATAGAGAAAGGGCTGCTGAGATGTACTCTGCCTTGCCTTATGCCTTAGCACAGGTCAGATTGCGTTAGATAAGTTACTTGGCCAGGAAGAAACTTTGATGACAGGTTGTAATTAAATACTTTTCAATGGTTTCAGGTGGTATGCGAGATACCGTATGTGCTGATCCAAACTACGTATTATACGCTGATTATATACGCAATGTTGTGTTTTGAATGGAGTGTAGTGAAATTCTTTTGGTTTTTCTTCGTATCATTCTTCTCCTTCCTCTACTTCACATACTACGGGATGATGACAGTTGCTCTCACTCCAAATCAACAAGTCGCAGCCGTTTTTGCCGGAGCTTTCTACGGACTTTTCAACTTATTTTCCGGTTTTGTCATCCCTAGACCGGTTAGTTTTGTAACAAGAAAGCTTAAACTTTCGGAGTGGTTTTTTTTTTATTCTGTTGTAAAAGCTATTTTACTTTACTGCAGAGAATTCCGAAATGGTGGATATGGTACTACTGGATCTGTCCAGTGGCTTGGACTGTGTACGGATTGATAGTTTCGCAGTATGGTGACGTGGAGGATACGATTAAAGTTCCGGGAATGGCAAATGACCCGACGATAAAGTGGTACATTGAAAATCACTATGGATACGACTCAGATTTCATGGTCCCCATTGCTACCGTGTTAGTGGGCTTTGCTCTCTTCTTTGCTTTTATGTTTGCTTTCGGTATTAGAACACTCAACTTCCAACAGCGATAGAGTGTTGTCGCCGAATATGTTTGGCGTCAAGGCAGAGTGATTAGAGTTTATGTATCAAGCTTTAATACCACATACAAGTTTTTAGTGATGCTTACTGATCGTTTGTTGGTTGCTGGCGACCGCGATCAATCGCAATCAGAAATTTAGTTTTATGTTGTTTGGTAGTTGCTGCGACCGGTTGCTGCAGTTGATCGCTGTATTGTTAGTTTTGCAATCGCAGCGACCAGCTATTATTTATTTTATTTTTTTAATAAAAAATATTTTAATAATTATATATATTTATAAAAATGATATAAAAAATTGTATGTAAATTTAAATTATAAAATGATGATAACATTTAGCCTTAAAATTTATGAAAATCAAATAACAAATAATATCCTATCATTATATTTTTATTTAAAATATATTTCTACACAACTAAAATTAGATTTTATAAATATAAATTTTCTTTTTAATATTTGTAAATTTTTTAATATCAAATTTTTATATATGAAATTTTAATATTTATTTTAGTAATTATATTTTATTACAATATTATTGTTATTATTTTAAAATTTAAATTTAGTTATTTAAATTATTTTTAATTAATTAATTTTGTTGTTGTTAGTGTTGTTCGTTTGGGGGTCGCTGGTCGCTAAATTTTTCAGCGATTTAAAATTTCAATCACTGGTCGTTGGCGACTGGTTGCTGCAACCGATTGTTGAACCAGCGACCACCAAACGAACAACTTTTGGTTGCGATCGCTGGTTGCAGCTGCCAGCTACCAGCAAACGAACATGACTATATATATATAGTAAAACCTCTATAAATTAATAATGTTGGAACTTTGAAAAATTATTAATTTACAGAGGTATTAATTTATCCATAAATTAATATTATTAATTTATAGTATTTTTAAATATTAAAATTATTTTAAAAGGATAAATTGAGAATATTTTTAGATTAATCTTTCGAGAGTTATAAATTTTATAATTTATGATTAATGACTTCAACTATTTTATTTCAAAAGCCTATGATACATTACAATAAAAATGATACGTATTAAAAATTTGAAAACTTAAAGAAGTTTTATTATTTTTATGGCATGTTATACTACAACATTATACTTTGAAAATAGAACACAATAACTGTTTTATAGAGTTGAGTTCTAAGAAAAAAATTTATACTTTAATATATCAACTTATTTATATATATATATGTAAATTTAAATGATTATTAATTTATGATATTATTGAGATTATATTTTTACATAGGGGTTTCAAAATAATTATTATTTTATTAATTTATTAAATTTGATTAAATTTTACACTGGTCCGACTTGGGACCAAAAAATTTTATTATTTTATAGAAGTTATTAATTTATCGAGTATTAATTTATGAAGGTTAAACTGTATATATATAGATTAAACACAATAGAATCCAGGGAGAATACACTGGGACTAGAGCTACTTATAGTTCTAGGATTCATGTAAACCTAACAATTATATGCGTCTTGTACACTAATTTGATATAACTATCTTATTTTAAGAATGCTGCGAGGAAAAACTAGAAACTATGACAAGGATGATCTTGTTCATGATTCAATCACATTTTGGCCCGCTAAAGAAGATCATCACAAGCTCATATTACAAACGTGCATGTTGCAAGATATAATTTAATAATGGTTTCAAAATCAATACTTGAATAACACATGCTTTATAAATATGTATTTTGTAAAATCATTGATTGAATAACACATAATTTCTAAATTTATTAAAATCCAAAAAAATATATTAAAATCCGCTATCCAATAAACTCTACTTTAATAGTTTGTTGTGTCTTGAACAAACTTTATAATTAATATCAGCTATTTGGATATTAGAAGAATGGGCGAATAATATTACTTTTCTAAAAACTGAATCATATAAGATATCAAATCCATTTGCCATTCTAGGAATCTAACGTATATTACAATATTGACAAACAATTTTGCCGGAGCTTTCTACGGAAATGGCGACCTTTTTTCCAGCATTTCATTCCTAGACGGGTCAGTTAGGTTACTTTCGTTGCAAGAAATCTTGACGTGGCGGATACAGTAAAGTTGCGGGTATTACGGAGGATCCGACGATAAAATGGTACAACGGGAACCATTACGGGTACGACCCGAACTTCATGGGCCCAATTGCTGTTTCTGTTAGTGGGTTCTACTCTTTTTTTTGCTTTCATGTTTGCCTTCGGCAGAAAATGTTAGACTCCCAACATATAGTGGATTAGAAAGTCAGATGGTTGTAGTTAGAACATGAGTTTTACGATAAAAAGTTTGAGTAGAAAAGAAAAGTGGTAAAGAAATTATGACAAGGATAAGTTATGAAAGCTTGTCCAAATATCAATTACATTTCGTGCCAAATATAAAATATGTTTATATGTGTGTACATGCTTTGTGATAATATCCAATCTCTTTAAATCCAGACCACTTGTCCCATTTCATATTCAAAACGTGTTATCTTGTAAGAACACGTGCTTCTTCTTATACAATGTAGATAGATCGCGTAACAAGTGGATTGAAATTAAAGTTATACTTTATTGCGTTTTGGGACAGATTTACGTTAAATTATATTATCCTCACATATTTAATTTAATTATTTTGGCTATCAGAAATATATTGTCGGTAATATTGTATAAAATAATTTATCCTAATGAAAGAAAGAAAGGATTATAAATGAATTTATTGGCTGTCATAAACGAAAAAAATCCAGGTAAGATAAGGATAAATGAAAGCTTATAATAGTAATTTTCAAATTAAGACACGAATTAAACGTACGATCCACCATAATCCTCTCGTTTGTTTACACAAAATACCCAAAGTACCCTTGCATTCTTCTTTCCATAAGAAATCAAAACCAAGTCCTCATCTTTTTCCATGGTTGCAATTATCTCTATCTAAATCTTCTCGAATTTGTGTATACCCAAAAAACATATTTGTAGGAAGCATTTATTACGAAAAAGGTTCCTTCTCTTTTGTTTGTTTTGTGCGGATGACTCGCAGGTGCTCGCATTGTAGCAACAATGGGCACAATTCACGCACGTGTCCAACGCGTAGTGGTGGCACGTGCGGGGGAAGTGGCGGAGGAAGTGGAGGACCTTGTTCTTCCACCGTGAAGCTATTTGGTGTGAGGTTAACGGATGGGTCGATAATTAAAAAGAGTGCGAGTATGGGTAATCTCTCGGCATTGGCCGTTGCGGCGGCAGCGGCAACCCACCACCGTTTGTCTCCGTCGTCTTCTCTCGCGACGTCTAATCATAATGATTCGCCGTTATCGGATCACACGCGATACTCTAATTCGCATCACAACGAAGGGTATATATCTGATGATCCAGCACATGGTTCTGGGTCTATCTATCGTCGTGGGGAGAGGAAGAGAGGTAAGAGCAATCAACATTTCAAATCTTTTCAAGTTTTTTTGAAGATTTGAGTTCGACGGATTGCAAATCGAAAGCATAGTTTTGAACTATAGGATTGAAATTGCTCTAGAGGTTTAGCTTTAAGATTGCTAGCGATTATTGCAGAAAATTGAATGGTTTTAGGGCCTACCGGATAATGGGGACTGTTGAAAACAATTTACAGTGTTGGATTATTAGAGCTTGTGTTGGTCTTGGATGTTTATCTAAGCATCATCTCGTTTGTGGATCATGTTGTTCAACTTTTAAGTCTACGTTTATGTTTGAGATGAAAGGTTCAAGGTTTCTAAATGTAAAATGGTTTTTATATGTGGGATTACAAGGTGTTCCTTGGACCGAGGACGAACACAGGCTATTCTTAATCGGTCTACAAAAACTTGGGAAGGGAGATTGGCGCGGTATTTCGAGGAACTATGTAACTTCAAGGACTCCAACACAAGTGGCTAGTCATGCTCAAAAGTATTTCATTCGCCATAGTAGTTCTAGCCGTAGAAAAAGACGTTCTAGCCTCTTCGACATGGTTACAGATGAAATGGTTCGTATCATATCTATACATATTTTGTTTTTATCTTACTGAAAATCTTGGATACTTGTATTAAATATCTCCTCTGTTTTGCTGCTTTTAGGTTATCGATTCATTGCCAACACATGAAGACCAAAACTTAAACCATTCATCTCCAAGCAAGGAACTCGACGATAAAAGTTACCTTCCTTCATTAGAGCTCTCACTCAATAATACAACAGAATCAGAAGCGGTTGTAGTCACAGCGCCACCACAAGATAGAATTAAAGAAGTTATTGAACCATCAAACGATCCTTCACCAATGCTGGTCCCGGGGGGCTTCTTTCCTCCTTGTATTCCAGTCACTTACACAATTTGGCTCCCTGCAAGTTCCACTTCGCTTCATGGAACAGAACATTGCTTAGAAGCTGAGACTTCTTCTCAGCAGCATCAGGTCCTAAAACCAAAACCTGGATTTGCTAAAGAACGTGTGAACATGGACGAGCTGGTCGGTATGTCTCAGCTTAGCATAGGAATGGCGACAAGACACGAAACTGAAACATCTCTTTCTTCTCCGCTATCTTTAAATCTAATAGGAGAACCCTCAAGACCATCGACGTTTTACTCAAATGGTTCGGTTAATGGTTCAGATTTGAGTAAAGGCAACAGCGCAATTCAGGCAATCTGAAAGATAATCTGTTTGTGACTTGACGATAATGAAGAGGGGAGGCCCTGACTGGATTGACCACTCGATGTTTCTGGTTTAGGACGAAACTAACCAAACCGTAAGCCAATAGAGAAAAACAATTACTTGAAAAGAAGAAAACAGCAAAATGTAACTAATAGATACGAGCAAAATGTAACTAATAGATACAGTTGAACACGTTTCTAAGCATTACGTCATACTTACATTAGCTATGAGTAACTTACAATAATACCTCTCTTTTAAATGTTTAGGCATATCTATTTATTTATTATTTAGAGATTACACAATGTTACAAATCAAATTACTTATTATTGCTGTTTACCAAACAAAATCAAATTACTTATTGCTACTGTTCAACCAATGTTACTGTTACTGTTAAATGTTCGAGTGGAACATTAAAATTGGATATAAGCAAAAAAAAGGAAAAGAGAGAGTATTTGTTCTTTGGTGTGACAGCCCAAATCAAATCAGAAGTAGAATCAATGCTGTGTTTGGAATAATTTCAAAAAAAAAAAAATTTTTTTAAAGAAAATGAAAAGGAACCCTAAAGTCGAATGTTGTAAATGATTGCAATTTCTGTTATAAGTTCCTAAAATATTCAAAAGAAGCTACTCTCTAATGCTAAAATAGTAAAAATGTGTCAATATTTCTCCAAATGTGTATTCTCAGTATCTTTATATCTTTAAATAATGTTCACTACTTTCTTGTACTTCAATATATCGTCTTTTTCGCTTCTCGAACAACTAGTAAATAGGGACATTTTCTTTTAAAGTACAAATTATGTTCTAAATGCATCCAACGTTCTATCAATCGCGGTCGTCCATCACCATTTGTAATGGTGGAAGCATTTGAGGTAGTCTAGTATACATAAACATTATAAATTTCAAATCCTTCTATGCATGGTCCAACGAGCACGGTCGTGGTTAATACATTCAACATAAAAACTATTTGTTGCAAAATGAACAACTTTTTGATAATATGTTTTAAGTGTTTGTTTATGATAATTAGGAAGTTCGTAACTTTTCGTTTTATAGTTTGGGATCAGCTTTTGCTAACCCGACAAACCATGGGGTAAAATATCTTCTCAATTCAAAAGTCAAATTAAGAACAAGACTTGATTGGTTACATTCAGTGTTCAAAAAAACGCTAGGCGTTAGGCGGGCGGTTACTTTCCACCTAGCACCTAAGAAGACTAATCGGGGCCTAGGCGATTCAAGACGGTTTTTAAATAAATTATATTTTATATATGATAAATTAATTATATATAGTATAAGTATAACAAATAATATGAATTACATGATTTAGAATTAATAATTAGAAAAACATTAATCATTTGTTTTCTAAAACATTTAATTCGAGATTAAAACTCATAAAAATCAAAATTTTTAATAATATATATATGTATATATATTTTCAATTTAATTTTTTTTTAATATTGCCGCATAAATCGTCTAATCACCGATTTAGTCGGCTAATCGCCGTTTTAACCGTTTAAGTACAGTGTCTGCCTAATCCACCCAATTACTCTGATATCTAATCGGATAGTCTCCGCCTAGCGTCTATGCGCTGCCTAGGCGGCCGCCTAGACTGATTTTTCGAACACTGATTACATTAAATGGTCTTTTTCAAATGATATGATTTTTTTTCAGTAATCAATACTTTGTTTAATATCAATGGTATTTATGGTTTTTTTTGGGAGAGGACCATTGAGCTTATTAACAAAGATTCGTTAATGAGTTGAAAGTAATAATAAAATTAATTATGTAATTTCATCCATAATTTTTGTATTGTATGAGAAATTTCCCATGACATATTAAATTTCGTATATAGATTAAAAAAAAAAAAGAGAGGTAGTAGAATTTGAAACAACAATTGACAGAGCATATATGAAAATCATTCGTAACCAAATTACAAACATATTATGGATATACCATAGATGAATGATACAATATTATTACATTTAGAAAAGTAATTATTTACTAGTATAAAAATATTTTCTTAAAATAATAATTGTAATTTATATATCTATTTTCATATAAGAATGTTAAAGCATATGTTATTGCATAATTTTTAGAATAAATATTTAATCAAATTTTATATATTATTTTTTAAATCTTATTATACTATCAATCGATGCCAAATATTATCTTTAAACGATCATTTTCAAATATTTCCGTTTCAACTACTATTTTTTTCAAAGGATTGTTTCAAAGAGT
>OVAX01002737.1:0-26367 GCA_900406405.1 Lepidium africanum | reverse complement strand
GAAGTGTAACTTACACTTTCACCCCTCGGGGACTTATAAATAGATGTCGACAAAAAAAAAAGACATAGTTTTTTTTTTGTCACTTCGACATGGATTATACATTTCATGGCATATGAAACAACTTTTTAGGGAGTAAATATAAACATTTGGGTTATCTCTAATATGATTAAAGTAACACAAACCAGTGATATTGCTTTTAATTTTTTATTTTGTGAAGAATAATTTATTTCCATTTATTTTTAAATTTTCTTATATTTGGCTCATAGTTTGCATATATATTATTTTGTCAACAAATAACCATTGGATTGATAACGGCCTGATCCATAGTCTAAATTCTCTAACTGGAGCTGAACAGGAATCGAACTCCCTACCTAATACCTAGCTAAATTAGAGTCGAGTTAACTAAGCCACATATTTATTATTTTCCTTACATTTTGGTAACTTTTTTTTTCTTTTTTTTTTCAAAATTTTCAACTTGTCTTTTTACTTGTTCACCAAATTATCTTCTATATCTAGCTAGAATATATTTTACTCTGAATATATATCAACAATTATTTAAGTTTTATGTTTGGTATCTTTTTCTTGCCATTGATAAAGATTTCTTGCAAATAACATATAAGACACTTATTCGAAATAGTTTTATTATCCTGTAATTGATGAAACCAAAACACTTCGATTTAAATGCTGCTCCACAAGAATTAGATAGGTTGCCAAATTAAAATTATTAGGATATATTTAGAGGTATCTTTGCTACCAGTATTGTACTTCAAAAAGAAATTTCTTTGGGAACTTTTTGGATTAGAATCATAGTCAAATTTTTATATTTTTCTGCAACGACGATAAAAGTTAAATAGTCATCAACAAAAAATTTACACTTGCCGTCTAGAAATAAATTTCTTATGAACAACGCGTCAATGTAGGGGTAAATATAAACATTTGGGTCATATCTAATCCCTCATTCTAATCTATATGATTAACGCAACACAACCCAGTGATATTGTTTTTAATTTTCTATTTTGTGAAGAATATTTATTTCCATTTGTTTTTAAATTTGCTTATATTTTGCTCATAGTTTGCATATATTTTCCTTACATTTTGGTAACTTTTTTTTTCAAAATTTTCAACTTGTCTTTCATAAGTATGTCTTCCGCAATTTACTTGTTCACCAAATTATTTTCTATATCTTGCTAGAATTTAATTTACTCTGAATATATATTAGCATTTATTTAAATTTTCTGTTTGGTATATTTTTCTTACCATTGATAAAGATTTCCTGCAAATAACATATAAGACACTTATTAGAAATAGTTTTATTATCCTGTAATTGATGAAACTTAAACATTTCAATTTAAATTCTGCTCCACAAGAATTAGATAGGTTGCCAAATTAAAATTATTAAGATATATTTAGAGGTATCTTTGCTACCAACTTTGTACTTCAAAAAGAAATTTTTTTGGGTACTTTTTGGATTAGAATCATAGTCAAATTTTTATATTTTTCTGCAAGGACGATAAAAATTAAATATCCATCAACAAAAAATTTATACTTGCCGTATAGAAATAGATTTCTTATGAATAAAGCGCAGATGTAAAGGTAAATATTAATATTCGGGTTATATCCAATCCCTAATTCTCTTTTTATGTCTAAAGTAACACAAACCATAAATTTTGCTCTTTGATTTTCTATTTTTGGAGGGGTAAATATTTTTTTTTCATTTGTTTTTATATATACTTATATTTTGCTCATAATTTCCATACATTTTTCTTATTATTTTCTTATGTTTTGCTCATAATTTCCATACGTTTTTCTTATATTTTGTTCCAATTTCTTAACTTGTTTGTTTATCAAATTAATCTCCAAAATTACCTAGAATTCATTTTCTCTAACTAAATGTTCAAGATTCTTTAAGCTTTTTGTTTGGTATATTTTTCTTACCCTTGACAAAGATTTATTGTAAGCAACATGTTAAGACGCTCATTCGAAAGGGTTTTTTTGTGTGTACAATATTAAATTAAATCAACTAGAAATAATTAGGTGAATACATATTAATTGCCATTTTAATTAAACTGTTGGCTAAAAAATTTTGGATGTAGAAATATAAACGATCAAAGGAGTATCGAAGCTTCCTGCCCAATATTGGATGTCTACATAAACTCGATGAACATCAACCATATAGAGACCCTTGATGAAAGCCGAAACTAAAATTAAACTATTGAAATCAATGATCAAATGAGTCTTATTTTGCCTTGCTGCATATCGTATTGCTTAAACATTCTGCTTGCACAGAAGTGGTTACATTAGACATCACTAATTAAAATTGGTGAGACTAGAACATTTCATTTATTAGTATGTTTCACAAGAGTTGGACATGGTTCTAAATAAAAATTATTGTGATATATTTGGAGGTATCTTTGCTATTAGCACTACAAAAAAACATGCGTATTACATCAGTAATATTATATCACTTACACAAATGAGATTAGAAAGAAATGACACATTATATGTAATTTAACATCATTTATAACAAATGACATTATTAATGCATCTTTTACATCAATTAAATAAATTTGATACTATTTAATATTGATTTACATCACTTATAAATAATTGATATCAAATATATATTCACATCAATTGAACAAATGATGTATCTAATCTGTGTTTTTAACATCAACNTGAACAAATGATGTATCTAATCTGTGTTTTTAACATCAACTAAAAATGATGTTAACTTAGTTTCAATTTTAAAATTGATACATATAAATTTATTAATGTCATTTAAATTAACTGATGTCAATGAATATGAATTTGTGTCAATTCCTATAATAATTGACACAAATTTTTATTTATAATTATGTTTAAATAAAAATAAGTATACTAAAGATAATTGATATAATTTAGTTATCAGAAAATACAATCATTAAATTATATTAATTAAATATTATATAAATATAGACGATTTGTGTGGTTAGATCATAAACTAATTTTCACATAAACTACAAAAAAGGTATCATATATAAGATTTAGTAATAATATATCTACTAAATAAGCGATGTTAAATAGAATTCTTGATTTACTAGTAAGATAATGTGTGTTCTAATGTCATGTAGAATAAGAATAAATGATATAATTTTTAAATTATTTTATGGTCATGTTCTTTACACAGTGACCAAAACAATACAATAACTTTAACATAACATTACAATATGATCGAAGCAACAACTTTTTGCCATTTATTTTAGTATAAATTAATGTAAGTAAAGTTTATCAAAATTTTTTTTTCCATTTTCCTCTTTTTTATTTTATTTTATTCTTTAAATTATTTAAATATGGAATATTATGTATCGTTTAATTTTCTTATTAGATAAATTCTTGATATCATTCTTATTAAAGAGTATATTTCTCAACTGTTTTATATTATTTAACTTAATCATTCACACTATATAAATTAGCCAAAGATTATTCAATTGACATGTAAGGGTCAAGTTGGTTCTTTTCTTACCGCTTGCTTAAAGTTTATTTTCCTAGTTAATTGACGTAAAATCAAGTTAATTTCTTATTTTTCATTCATTGCTCGACGTTTGTATTCTAGTTCTTTCTATATTTTGTTCTATATCGTTAAATCTCCTTGTTTGCAAGTTTGTATACTTACTTGTTTCCATAATTATTTGATGTTCTCAAATTGAAAATTTGATAGAAAAGTTTTATGTATTATTCAAACTCACTATCTGGTTCTAATTAGAATGAGACATACTAACTAAGCCATCTACTTCTTGGTAATCATTGTTTTATTTTTTGGATAAATTTTTGATAATTATGTCATTGTTGGTTTAAATTTAATGGAAAATTTAACATCATAAATGATATATTTTTCTTTTCTTTTCAGGAAAGAGAATATGAAGTTTATGGAAAGATGAAGTCTGTGACCAAAAAAAGGGAAGGATGAATGTTAATCATCAAGCAATGGATCCGACCAAAAAAATGATCAAGCAATGGCATGGACAATAATGGTGCATGATGGTCATGAAGTTAATTAGTTAGTTGATAGTTTTATGGTGTATTCTGTCATTGTTGATATAGATTATCGATATTTTCTCTTTAATTTTTAATTTTTAATGGATTATCTATAACTGTTAATATAATTAAATTTAAAATAAATAAATAAATAAATAAAGATAAGAAATATTTAGTATCTTATATACATGATATAAAAACATGATAACGAGAAGAATAAAAAAATCTAATAATAGCAAATCAATATTAATATATTATTTATAGGATTTGTGTATTAATATTATTAAAGTAAATGATGTAAACATTTTAATCGATTATAAAGAAGTGATACAATATTTAACATCATTTAACAAAAATTAACATTATTTATAATAATTAATAAAATTAGCATCCTTTATGATAACTGATACAAATATTAACTTCACTTTTTACAAATGATACAAAATTAAATCAATTACCATAAGTGATGTAAAAATCAACATCATTTATAACAATGGATACAAAATTTAACTTCATTTTTAACACAAAGTTAATATCATTTACAATAAATGATATAAATATTAACATTATTTTTTATATTTGACACAAGTTAACATCAATTATAGTAAATGATGAAAATAGTTGCCTCATTTGTTTAAATTGACACTAACTATTTGCATCATTACTTTCAGAGTCATTTTTGTAAGTGATGTAAATAGCGGTTGTGTCAATTGAAAACTGATGCAAACAATTAAAATAAATGAGTAAGACGCCTAATTTGTTGTATTGTATGGTTCTAAATAAAAAATATTAGAATATATTTAGAGATGTCTTTACTACTAGTAAGCAACTATACTGCAAAATCGTGTTTCACCTAGATTTTTGTCTTGGATAAGAATCACATGAGAAGAAAAGTTAAAACATCCATCAATGAGAAATCAGAGCTGCTCAGAAATGGATTTTACATTTCAATTCATATGATTACAAGAAAACTATGTCTTTTTTAAAATAAAAAGAAAGTTTGAGGTTCTTGTATAGTAATTAGATGTTACAACTTGTTTTAGTATAACCATCTACGACTATTTCTTTGTTATATAGGGTTTCAATTTTGGTCTCCAATGAAAATTAAATGTGGATCTTAGACCTAACAAAATATATTAAAACTTGAACCTACAATTAATCTTGAAAATGTATAATTCCATAAAACTTGAAAAATGTTTCATCACTCCCATTTATCTATAACAAGATTTCAATTATATATCTCTAATCTAGCTTTATTTTATGTTGTTGTATATTTTTAAGTTTGACTCTGTTTATAACAATAGAATCAATGTTTGTGAAATGATGATTATAACTAAAACTGTGGATGAGGTTATAACAATAGAATCAATATGAATTGTGTCAATCAAAACAATAATTGACACTAGCTTTATTTATATATATGTATAAATTGATAATTCTTCTAATAAAAATAATTGATATATTTAATTAACAAATGGAAATGAAAATAGTTATAATTTCGTATGTTCGGTTACTCTATAAGATATAGTATCTTTAGACACTTCTACTTTTGTCCATTTGGTTAGTCAATTCAATAAATATTGATAATTTATAATAGTTTCCTTATCAACATAATATTTTAAATTATAGAACATAAAGTAAATATATAAACTGTGTAAGAGGATAATACGTTTAACAACTTCTATATAATATAATTAAAAAGTAGAGAAGATTAGAATACATGCTTTGAGCAATTGAGTTATACGTGATCTTAGGAGTTGAAAGGAAACAGCTGTTTTTTCTTATGTCAATTCTCTTCAAGCTCTTGAACAAGAAAAACATTATAGCTCAAAATATATATTGTGATAAAATTAGGGTTCACTTTAATATAATTGAAAGTAGTTAAGAAATTAATTGTTTATTAAATTAGAATTATGTTTAGATTCATGCATTAAAAATAAAATATACATAAGCTATAATTTTAAATTGATTTTTCTATCTTTTTTTTGGGTCAATAAAAAAAGTTACAGGAATTTTTATCACGAAATTATTGAAATTGAAGCCCAAATTAAACACATACTTGTGAAAAATTGTGTAGATGACAAAAGAACACTCGAACCATTGAAACGAGAAGCCTTAATCATATACGAGTAGGAAAGGATTGTCCATTAAGCTCCATACTAGTTTACCTACCATTAGGTGTAGAGATCTAGTCTTCCAGTTTGTACTATGTTGGTTTGTTTATTCAACACCCCAACTTATTATTAATTTAATATTTTACTTGATTTTCTCTTCCATGTCATTATATAACACATATCATTATATCTATATTATTTTATACTTAAATTTTGTATCCAATTAAAACATGTCACATGATCTAATTTTCTCTCTTCTCTTTTTATTCAACATGTAGAATATGTTGAATCTTTTCAACATGTTTAAATTCATGTTGATCAAGGTCATATTGAACATGTTATTCAACACTTTATTATATGAGTTAAGGGTGTTGAATAATTTTACTCAACATGTATTTGTAAATAGTGTTAGCAATTAATAGCTACTTGTATCTTGTTTGATACAGGTTTTGATTATTCCTCAAGATTTATAAAACTTTATGGATTTTATATTATATATAATATAAAATGAGTTCTATAATTTCAAAGATATTGTAAGGTGATAATTATATTGCTTAAAGAAGTAGAACGAACGAAAATACTTTGAGAAAGTTTTTGATAATGAATCAAAGTAATAACTAAAAGGATTGTTTATCAAATAACCCTTTGACTTTAGTTAATAGACCACAATTTTCTTTCTCTAAAATTTATCTATTTTATCTTTATGTCACATTTTGATTACAATCATGCCATTATTTTGTATTTATTTTTATTATTTAAAATAAAAAAATAAAAAAAGACAGAAATATGTGATTAGATTCACTTATTTACAATAATGTCATCTTCTTCAATTTTCCCAATCATCATTGACAAGGAAATGTGAGCTCTAAATGCTTCTATAACCACCATTTTCGGACTTTATATACTCTTATTGAAGCTTATAACTTCACATTCTTCTAGTTTATTTCCAATTTCATCCATAAAACTCTCTAATTTTCATTTTAAAAATTTTCAAATTCTTAGATCTTGTCTTTTTCTATTTTCTTACATCAACAAGTACCTACCTTCTTTGATATTAAGTAAATATGAAGTTATGTACAATAATTGGTTGCAAATACGAGCTATATCTCCCTATTTCTATTTATTCATTTTTGTGGAGAGTGTAGACTTCAAGTGAAGTCTATTACATACGTATACTTCAGATGAAGTCCAAAAGTCAAAAAATAGTTAGTTTTGTAATTAACCAATATTTATATTTTGAAAGTAGACTTCAGATGAAATCTACAATTTTTCCTTTGCAAACAAAAAAAAATTGGTTGCAGACTTCAGATGAAGTCTACGGGACAATGAGTTAGTTTCGCAATTGACCAATGTATTGACCTTTTAAGTAGACTTCATATAAAATCTGCAACGTAGTTGTATACTTCAATTGAAGTCTGCAATTCAAAATGAGGTTAGTTATGCAATTGTCGAAAGTCAAATAACAGCTTTGACTTCATGTGAAGTCTACTAGAAGTAAAGTCTACTATGAGTTTATTTCTGGTGCAGACATCATATTCAGTCTACAACTAAACAGTATACTTCAAACGAAGTCTACAATGCAGTAGCAAACTTTAGGTAAAGTCTACTTGACTTATAGTAGACTTCACCGATAGTCAAAGCCGGTTTTTTGACTTTTGGCTAATTGCAATACTAACCTCATTTTTGAAGTATACTGATCTGTTGCAGAATCCATATGAAGTCTACTTCGTTGTTGCAGACTTTAAATGAAGTCTACGTAAAAAGTCATGAGTTTGATCAATTGCAAAATTGACCTCTGTACATTTGCAGACTTCAAGTGAAGTCTACATTTATAAAGTCAAACTTTGGTCAAATGCAATGATAACCTCTAAGTAGACTTCAAGTGAAATCTGCATCGATGTAGATTTCACTTGAAGTCTACATCATTAATTTTTGAAAAATTGGGTTTAAGGCATGTTTAAAATTTTTGTTTATTTTTTTATATTTTTTATACGTGGTTTTGGTACCTTTATTGCTTCTGTGAAAGTTTAACAAGTTTATGTATTCCCAGTGCTATACAAATTCTAGATATAATTTAGGTAGTTAGCTTATTTAAAGCAGACTTCAAGTGAAGCCTGCATTTATGTAGACTTCAATGTTAATTTTGAAAAATTACGTTTAATGCATATTTAAAAATTTTATTAATTTTTATTTTATTTTTTATACGTGGTTTTGAGACTTTCATTGCTTCTGTGAAAATTCAACAAATTTATGTATAATACTCAATGCTATACAAATTCTAGATATAATTTAGCTAGTTAGCTTATTTAAATCAGACTTGAAGTGAAGTCTGCATCGATGTAAATTTCATTTGAAATCTGCAACGATAGTTTTTGGAAAATTGCAATTAAAGCATGTTTAAATTTTTTTTAATTAATTTTAATTTATTTTTTATACGTGGTTTTGAGACTTTTATTGCTTATATGAAAGTTCAACAAGCTTATGTATAAGTATAATACCTAAGACTATACAAATTATTGATATAATTTAGCTACTTAGCTTATTAAAAGCATATTTCACCTGAAGTTTGCATCGATGTAGACTTCACCTGAAGTCTACAAAACGTTAAAATTTATATATAAGGCATGTTGAAAACTCATAACAGATTTTAGACCTTATATGTATAACATAGTAATTTACAATGTTTTTTGTAAGTATTTGTGGAGTCTATATTTATTACAAATTTTTGTTAATTCTAGAGTTTTTCATTTCCTTACAACTTTATTTTTGAAGTATAAATCATGCAATTTTATATGTTCTTATCATAAATTGTGAAAAGAAACACCTCAATAAATTAGTCTATGTTGTCTTTTGTTCAACATTAAATTTAGACAAAACTATTCAACATAAAAAAATGGAACAGAAATATGTTATTTACATGCAAAATCGTTTGTCCACAACATAAATCAGTAAATATAATGTATAGGAGACTATGTGGTTAATTAACAAAAACTATAGTTAATTAAAAAATCACATGATAATCGTTGAGAAAACAAAAAAAAAGAATGAGCCATCATCATCTTCTTCGCTTGTCATTTGGGAAAGCTTTTGCGAAAATTTTGACTCGTCCATCTAAACATGAGTATCTGCAAACATAAATGAAAGAAAACTAAATTGATTAAGTACTGTAATAAAATCAGTAATAGTACAGAAGCCTGAAAACTAAATCTAAAAATAAGTCTGCTTCAAAAATTTGCTTAATAAGTTTTTTTAAGAAATCTGCTTAAAAAACCAACAAAAATACTTGATAAAATTGTAATTTTTAAGGACAAAAGATAAAAAAATCGATTTTTACACAATATTTTTAATTAAAATATAAACTTTAATAAGAAAATATCAAAAAATTAAAACTTTCACATAATATTCATTAGAAATGTAAAACTTATACAAGAAAAAATCAACTTTTCTTATGAAAGTCCCTAAAAGTGTAATCATTAACTATAAAAAAATCAAATTCCCAGAAAAAAAACTATCTTTTTATAGAAAAAAAAACAATCAAACTTTCACGCAACTATCATTACAAATTAAATATTTAACAAGAAAAATTCAAAAAAAATTAGATATTTCACATTATATTCTTTAAAAATGTAATATTTAACTAGAAAAGTTAAAAGAAATTGAATTTTTCACAAGATCTCATTTCAAAAATAAATCTTTAACTAAAAAGCACAAAAGAAGTTAAACTTTCACCCAAGTTTCATTAAAAGTGAAATCTTTCACAAGAAAAGTTCAAAAAATTAGATATTTCACATAATATTCATAAAAAATGTAATCTTAAACTATAAAATATAATAACAAAAAAATCAAATTTCTCACAAGATCTCCTTTAAAAATCAGATCATTAACTAAAAAAACAAAAAAAAATAATACTTTAACGAGAAAAAAGAACTCAACAATTTTCAAAAAAGTCTACTTTTTTCAGTTCTAAAAATAAAAAAATGATGGATGTTGGCTAGAGACAAGAGGTTTCGACGGCTGGAGGTTTCCGGTGGAACATGCAAAAGAAAAATGGTAAAAAATGTGAAAAGTTCTTAGACCGTGAAAGAGGAGAGAAGAGTTCAGAGTTCTTAAACTTTGGCCTGAATGAGACATAACATGTTGGCTGGAAAGGAGAAGTGGCTAGGGTTATTTTCAACTACTATTAATTTTGGTTTAGCACAACCTAATTTAATTTCAATTTTAATTTTGGTGGAGTAGACTTCAGGTGAAATCTGCAAACATCGTGCAGACTTCACTTGAAATCTGCACTAACCCTAAACATCGTAGCTTCGAAAGTAAACTTCACATATATTCTACTTTGAAAGTAGACTACACATGAAGTCTACTCATGTACATCGTAAACTTCACATGAAGTCTGCACTAAACCATGTAAGCAGACTTTATGTGAAGTCTGCAATATCTGGTGAAGGGTATAAATGTAATTGCGTTTTCCAGTTTTTTGTTTGGTCATTAAAAGTAAAATTATAAAGTTACTACTATCATGAGTTATTTTTGGAAATGAGTTCAATTAGAGTTTATTTTTACATTTAAAATGAAATTATGAGTTATATTTATAATTTTGTGATAAATAAATCATTACATATTTAACTACTGTTAAATTTAATTTTGAAAAGCATTTTTCTTTTGAGCAATTAAAAATAAAATAAATTTTGATAAACACTTATTAGGTTGGATAAGCATTAATCTAGAATCCTATATAACATGTTTAGAAACTCATATTTATTTAACACAAAACTCTAGTCTTTTCAATAAATATAGAAAATCTTAATAGAAATAAATATTGATGTATCAATTCAAAACGGTGAACAAATAAAACAGATGACATAATAATTTTTTTTTTTTGTAGTGTATCTCTATATGATTAAAGTAACACAAACAACTATTTCGCTCTTTGATTTTCTATTTTTTGAAGAGTAAATTTTTTTTTTTTCCATTTGTTTTTTTTTCCTTATAATTTGCTCATAGTTTACATATGTTTTCATTATATTTTTTTTCATAATTTTCAGTTCATCTTGCTTAAATGCTTTTTCAACAATTATCTGTTCACCAAATTATCCTCTACAACTAGTTTTTTTTTTCAACATTAGATCGACAAGCTCCGATCCATAGCCTAAAGTTCATCCTTAAAATTCTTTTTTTAAACTATCATAATGCAGCGGATAGCAATCGAACCCTTGATTTTGATTGTTGAAGAAGTGAGAATTCATTTTTCTTTGAGTAAGTGTCCAAGATTTTTTTTTTTAAAATATATTGGTCAACAAAAAAAAATATAAGAGTGGCTATACCAAATGAATGAATCAAATAATCAATGACTAATAAGCAAAAAACTTGAACATGAAAAGTAGAATGTCAAAGTCTTCTCATTTCAAACCAACAATTAAGATTTTTTAAGCCTTCTGTTTGATTTATTTTTCTTGCCATTGATAAGACTTAAGAGTTTACTGCCTGAAATATCTTAAGGACACTCATTCAAAAAGGCTTTATTATCCTATAATTGATGAGACCAGTACACTTCATTTTTCATTATGCTCCACAAGAGTTGGATAGGTTGCCAAATTAAAATATTAGAATATATTTAGAGGTATCGTTGTTACGCGTAAGCAACTCGTCAATTACTGCAAAGTCTTTTTTCTTCTAGACATTTTCTTGTAATAGAATCAGAGCCAAATTTTATAATTTTCTGCAAAGATAAGAAAAGTTAGACATCCATCAACAAAAAATACATCCGCCTAGAAATGGATTTTACATTTCATTTCATATGAACAAAGCAACACAATATAGAAGTAAATAAAAACATTTTGGCCATCTCCAATCTCTCTATATAATAAAGGTATGTCTTCTTCTTCTTTCTTTTCTTTGTTAGTTTCTTGTATAGTGATTAGATGTTACAACTTGTTTAGTGTAAGCATTTATAACTACTTTTTTGACATCGAGGGTTCAATTTGGTCTCCAATAAAAATCAAATGTGGATTTTAGACCTAACAAAAAAAATATTAAAAATAATATATATATATATATATATAGGATTGAAATCTTGTTATATATAAATAGGAGTGATGAAACATTTAGACCATCTACAATGTTTGTTTTCATTTTTTTCTTTAAAAATAAAGTTCACCAAAAAATAAAAGAAGTATTTGGTCAATAGTTTACTTCATTTCTTACTTCAAATAAATTTTTAATAATATTTTAATTTATCATATTTCTTATTAATTTCAAATTATTTTCTAATTTTCAAATATATATATTTAACTCACATTTATTAATTTTAAGTAAATAATCAATCACAACTTTAGTAAAATTATAAAATTCCATTACATATCACATAAATAAAAAACAAATGATAAATATATAATATATTCGTGATAATCATATATTTTTAATTATGTTATGCAATATTTTCTTGTCACGATAAAAAAACAATATATTATTGTATTTTATATTATAATATATGTTATTGTTGCATTTTATAATTTTTGTTATATTTATTATTTATAAATTCACTAAATTTAGAAAATTTATTGTTTCTGATAATATTTCAGTTTTATTTTTTTAGTATACCCTAAAATTTTAGTTAGGTATAAAATAATAGAATTTAAGGGATCATTTTGCAAATATAAAATCTTATTAAAAATGAAGGAAAAAATGAAAATCCTTCAAAATTTGAAGAAAAAATATAGATCTTGACATTTGAAGACAGATTTGAAGCACTATCAAATTTTTTTTATATGAAATATGGAGTTTGAAAAGAGATTCGTATAAAGATACTTTTATTTTCAAGTTTTATAAAGAATTATGCATTCTCAAGAGTGATTCTAGTTCTAGGTAACCAAACTTAAAGAATCATTTCTCTGAATTTCAAGCTTTCTTCTATGGAATTATAACAATAGAATCAACGTTTGTGAAATTATTATTATAACCAAAACTGTGAGTGAGGTTCTATCTAAAAACTTCACTCATTACAAACCCAATTCAAAATTTTGAGATCTGAATAATTATTTAAACAAAAGTATGAAGTGGGACCTTAGCAATGACTATCTAAGCTGACAACAACAACAACCGTTTCAAGTTTTTGAGCACAACCGGTTATTAAACCTTAACCGGAAAAATTAAACCGAAGATTAAAATAAAACAAAAATTCACGAGTCAAACCAGTTTTACTTATAAAGCATTCTCGAAGAGACAAACGCATTTCGTCTTCATTCTTTGTTTAATCGAAGAAAACCAAAAATCATGAAGAGCAACACAAACACTAATCTGATTCTCTTCCACCACCACACTCCTTTAACCTCAAAATCAGCTTCTTCCGCCGCCGTCGCCGCCGCAAATCACCACCGTCTCTTATTCATCTTCTTCCTCTCTTTCTTCACACTTCTTTTCTCCTTCTCTCTTTTCTCTTCCTCAATCCACTCCACCAAAAACTCTCACACTCTCTCTTCCTCTTCACTTCCCTCTTCCTCTTCCTTATCTCCGCCGATCCTCAGCGCACTTCTCCATTACAGTTCTTCAACTCCACCAAACACTTCAATGTCTTTCTCTGAACTCTCAACAATCTCCAATATCATTCAATCTCATGGTCCTTCTTGTAATCTCTTAATCTTTGGACTTACTCATGAATCTCTTCTTTGGAGATCCATCAATTTCCAAGGTCGTACTGTTTTCATTGATGAAAATCCTTACGCAGTTTCCAAGTTTGAACAGAGTAATCCAGGTGTTGAAGCTTACGACGTCGTTTTCTCAACTAAAGTCTCTCAAGCTTCGAAACTTTTGGGTTATTATAAAACCCGACCCGAATGTCGACCCGTTCAGAATCTATTGTTCTCAGATTGTAAATTAGGTATTAATGATTTGCCTAATTTTGTTTATGAGATTGATTGGGATGTGATTTTGATTGATGGACCACGTGGGTATGCTTCTGATTCACCTGGAAGAATGGCTCCGATTTTTACTTCGGCGGTTTTAGCTAAAAGTAAAAATTCTGAGAAGAATTTGAAGAAAAAAGGAACTGATATTTTTGTACATGAATTTGGGAGGAAGATTGAGAGAGGTTACAGTGAAGAGTTTCTATGTGAAGAGAATTTGATTGAAGTCGTCGGAGAGTTAGGACATTTTGTTGTGGAGGCGGAAGAAAAGGAGTTTCAGGGGATTAGGTTTTGTCGGAATTCGACGAGATTGTCGGAGAATTTTACGGCGATGAGTGATGAAGAAAAAGTCGGTGCTGAAGATGACTGAAAGTGGGTTTGGTGTCTTTTACTTTCGATGGCTCTTTTGTAATTAAATTTAGCTTTTATGTGTTTTTGATTAGTTTTTCGTTTTTTAAGTTTTGTGGAACGGTTACACTTGTAACCCAAAATCTATTCCAATTCCAAAAAGAAACAACTGTTATAAAACAAAACTGTATAATACAAAATGATTAAAAAGATTTTCTGTAAGAAAATTGCATTTACTGCCTAAAATACAAATTATTTATTGTAAAAAAAACTACAAATTATTTATGTGAAATTTAAATTAGACTATATAATTCTTATATTTTTAAAATTTTGTACTCACTTAATTTGTACTTGTTGAATGTATATATGATAAAATCATATTTGTATCTTTTGTCCGTAGTGTTATAATTCAAGGATTTGATTTTTGTAAATGGTGATGCCACCAAATTAGCTTATTTTTAGAATATAAGGAAATCAATGAGTTAGAAAAAAAAGAATATATACTATAAAATGAAATAAAATGATGATTTGGAAATTTTTGTTTCAAAAAAATCTCAAAATAAAAAGTTGAATTAGTTTTTTTTTAAAAAAATTGAGAAATATCAACAAAATCATCAAAAACTTGTGATAAATATTTCCAATTCTTATTAAATTGAGAAAGAACAAATTTTGAGTATGGCATTTAGTCATGTTTAGTTGACTAATTCGTGTTGGTCTTTTGTGAATAATTGAGCTTTTAAGGTCTATTTTTGTATGTTTTTGTTTTGTCTTTTAGTCGTTTATTTTAAGTTTTGGAGAACGGTTACACTTGAAACCTAAGATGTTTTAAATTCCAAAATTATAAATGTCACTCCATTGATGATATCATCAAAAACTTGTGACAAACTTCTACCTTTTATTAAATTGGGGCAGTACAATATTTGAGTTTTGTCAGACTGACTTTGGAATAATATATGAAATTTTCACAAAGAATATGATTTATATTCCTTTTTGTACTTTATACGATGTGTAAAATTATTACATATCAAAATCATCATTTTATCTATCTAAAAATTCTATCTATATAATGATAACAATATATAACAAAAAAAATCAACAATTGGATAAACAAATTATTATGTATGATATGATTATAATATTTAATTTTCGAGCTTTATAATTTATGACAATACAAACCATATTTTTCTCTTATTTACACATTGGAAAAATATTTTATTTAAAATTCAATAAAAATGTGTCGGTGGTGGTGACAGAAGGCCCTGAGGAAGCGGGACTTATATTGCAATGTAGCTTTCCCTTTTCCAGCGTTATTACATTTATATATTAAACACTTTTGATTTCGTTTATATTTCTTTCAAATATTATAAAACGTTTTTGTTGATAAAGTAAAATTTATAGAACTTTTCCTTACCTTTAAGTTCTAATATAAAACTTCTTCTATCAACAAGGAAAACACTCTATATATATATATATATATTGTTCTTTACAGCGAATTAGGTTTTATTTTATAAATAAATTGTCTGAATAGATTGAGTTCTGTTTATCAATTTCGGATACATGAATCAAACTGAATACTATTATTAGCCGATGGTGGATCCATAAACTTTTATTGTTGGGGACAAAATTTCAATCAATATAAGTATATAACCCACCAAAAGTAATTATCAAATTTAATTTAAATATAAGAAATAAAAATTAAAAACATTAAAAATTTTATATATTATAATTATATTATTTTTCAAATTATGATTTAGATAAAAACAAACCAATTTTTTATATGTTTGTCCACTATTTCTAAGCAAATAAGTTTTTGTCGTGGAAAAAAAATCAACTTTGCTATGACCACTAGAACTAGCAATGTGTTAATCTATATATAAAGCAATGTTTCATTATACTCTGGTCCTCAATAACCAAAAATTTTTGTCTTCAAAATCACATTTCCATGTTGATCTATATAACATATTTCTATTGTATTTTATTCCTAAAAAACTTTGTTTTTCTCTTTTCTACTTAAGCAAAATGTTTTTCTTCTCTTTTCTCCACTAAACAAAATACGGGATATCTTTTTGATGTCAATATTATCTGTCTCTATTATAGTTAAGAGGATTAAATTTCGTATTTTTAACTTATAATAACTATATAATGAAATTAGTTAGATTTCGGTTTAAAATTCTATAGGGAAAAAAAGGCAGTCGTGTTACGAAGACGCGCATCAAAAGCAACGTGTGAAGACTAATGAACTAAATAATTGAGAGTATTGAAACGCGTGCGGATAAGAACCGAAGAACCTTCTATAGGAATATATATATATTCGATGCGACCGAGGCTCGAGGAGGACAAGACTCAAAGTCTTAAGGGTCTTTTAGATTTCTTTCTCACGTGCTCCACGTGACAACTAAGCGTATGTTACTAACCAAAGTTCAGTGAAGGAGATAGGTGTCGGTGACAATGAGAGGTGAGGGTGTATTGTGTGCTCTGTGCATATGAATGTAGATTATTCGTCTCCACAAACTTAGTTATGGTCTTATGGACCTCTCTATGTCCCTACTAAGTTTCCTTCGAGTTGTAATGAAATTTCTTGGATCCGACACGAGTTGGATTGATTTTAGATGGTATTTCTTTTAAGAATTTAATTATATGAAACGAAAACAATTTCAATATTCGTGTTGAATATTTTGGTAATGTGGATTTTTCCATTCTACAGTATTGCATTTGTTTGATCAAAGAATATCTTAAACTTAAACATTGTGTATCAGATTGTCAATTGTATTTGTATCATGCTTTGGAATAGAGTTTTTTTTTTTTTTTTTAATAACTAGATCGTCATAATTCCAATATGAAATTTTATCACGTATGGTTTGTTGGGGATCGATTCAAACACAGTAACCAAAAGCAAAAACGTAAGGAAGAATCGAGACAAAAGACACAGAGATTTTTACGTGGTTCGATCGTAACTGATCTACGTCCACGGCCACACTAGCGCAATTCACTACTTGGATCAAAAGTTAGGGTTTACAATTACATTAGGATATGTATATAGAAAGATAGAGATTTAGGCCACAAGCCCCATACATAACTGAAAGCCCAAAAAACGATTTTGTTAAATCAGTCTCCACAACTCAACATGGTTATCATCGAAAAAATACATAAACAAAAATTGAATCATTAAACAAAAATATTTTATAGGCGCTCAATTTTTCTTTTATCGGATATGTAAATGATCAACTTGCTGAAAAGATGGAATTCAAATGGAATTTATTCAAATCTTATTACAAACAGAAAATTGGGTTCATATGTTCTCTTTTCAAAAAAAAAAAAAAAATCATATTCATAAAAATAATATTTAAGTTGGACCAATTTAGGAGAAGACTGAAATATTTCCAAGAGTCAAGATACACATTCTCATTACATATACAACAAAATTGAAACACAGAGAGAGGAAACTTCATACGACCATAGCTATACCAACCCATATGATCTCTATATATAATATTCATCAATTCACATTTTGAAGACATATCTTGAACTCAACCAAAATGAATAAAGTCGTGGTTTGCTTACTTAGTGTTCTCTTGCTCTCTGGATTACCAAAAATTACATTATTCCGAGTACAATATGAATCTTCATCAAATTCAAGTAAGTATATATTATTGTTCCATGAATTTTATATATTTGCATTTTTTTTACTTTAACTTAATTAGAAAATAAAAATGTATTGAACATACACTATATATTATTCAGTTTTGGTTAATTATCTACAAAAATATATCTATACTTGCTTATAAGAATATTCAAAATTGACGAGCTGATTGTAGTTTTTTTTTGAGGGAAAAAATAGGAAAAGGGACTAGGAATCACAAGCTCTTCAACGATACGAAGATTTCTGCAGAACCGAGTTTTTCAGGTCCTGCCCCTTCATGTATCAGAGGTCCATGTTATGATTACGAAGGAGGACAAGCATGAGCAGGGAGGATCCCTTTACTAATAAAACTAGAATGAAAAGCGCGGGATTATTTAGATTCTATGATTTTATATAATCGGGGTTATATATATATATATATATATATTTCAGTTTGAGGATATGTTTATATCGTTGGTCACGTATTTGGTTTTCATGTAATATAACAATTAATATGGATAATATTGTGCTACAATTTTAAAATCGATAGCATATTTGTGATGTTTAGTTTTAGTTTGAACTCAATAACAATTATTAACTTTGACGTATGCTTAATAAATTCGTTTTTGGAAATTTTTTGAATAAAACATGTAAATAAATTATTAAAACTTAGACGCAGTGTTTGTAGTTATAATTCTAAAAATATTTTAAAACAAACTATATACATACATAAACATATCGATTGTAGACCTATATACTCTTAATTTTTGTATAGTCATATTATTACTGTAACTATTGGGCATGGTATACATAATATGGGCTCCAAAAAAATTAAAACCAGACAATACAGTAAACCTTAGCTGAAACCAAAACCATGATCTTGCTCAAGTGAGCTGACCATGAAACGTATCCATTACTGGAACAAATGACCTAAAAATTGAGGTTAACTCACCGGCGAAAACAGTAATGTGAACTAAAAACGATCGATGAAAAATTGACATCTTGAGCCTATATTCAATTAATCTCGCCTTCAAAACTTTGCTGACTCTACAATAATGGTATGTGAATTTGTGTATATTTAGAGTTTTCAATTATCGATAATTTTTTCTTTTGTAAAATCTTTTGAGATTATTAATCGATATTTTAAAAATCTTTTGCTCTGCATATTAACTGAGTAAATGGAAAAGAAGATGAGGTGAATATAACTGGCAAAAACGTGGGTTAAGCATTTTTAGAGAACGTAGGTTGATAGAGGTTTTGTGAATGTCATATAGGTTTGACCTTGATAAGTGAAACAAAAATTAAGGGGCTAAAACAAAAAAAATTAAGTATGTTTTGTAATTTATTACAAATACAGGTTTTTTATAGAAATGGACCTCCTTTAATAAGAATAGATTCATAACTCATTATTGTCTTGAGTAAATTATTAATATTATTACATCAAATTCATTTGTTATTTTATTGTAATTTTCATAACTTATTATGTTTTTAGCAACCTGTAATTATATTAATTTATTATTCAAGTTCAATATTTTCTCATCTTACATGACATCATAAAAAAGTGTTCTTATAAAAAGCTTTCTTAATGTTCTTTGAACATATCTTTTTAAGTATATAAAAACAATTTTAACACCTAATTTCATTTGGAAAGGAAACAACCAAGTACACTCATAGTGCTAACTACAAGCATTGGTTTTCGTTCCATACGTCTTGCTTCATGCTCCTGATTCTTGGCAACAAAACTATGAAATCAAAAACAAGATTATGTAAAACCGATGAATGATGAAACAAATGTTGTTCATCTCACGAAATCTAAAAGCACATAACACAACTAAAAGCCTAACACAGTAAGCTTCACATCTTTTTTTATTTATTTTTGTTTACTTAAAAGGAGGAGCCAACCTACTGCAATTTTAAAAAAAAGACAGACAATAACAAATAACTGAAACAACTTTTGTCTAAATCTAATGAAGTATAGCATTAGTTAAATGCGATGAAGAACATCGGTTAGAAAAACTGCATATTGCATGCTCTGTCCTACCATCCAAACTTTCAAGGTTTTGGTGAAGTACTCTGCATCGCTCCATTGTTTAAGTTGGTGGAGTGAGAAAGGTCCATGTCTATCACCCTGAGGATCTTTGTATAACCATTTTAATTTCTCTTTATTAAAAAATGGAATCTTAACATCTTCAACTATAGGGTGAAGGGTCTCTCCATAATCCTCGTCATTGTCATCATCGCTCAGTTCGATTATCTTTAATGGCTTTGTCTAAGCTTGAAATCCGTTGTTGAGATCAATTTCTAATATACTTGACTGAAGTTGAGAAACTTTAGAATCCTTAGTCGGTGTCCCTCCTCCAATGATGCCCTTTGCTGGTACTTCTACATCTCCATGAAGATACTCATCACCTGTAATTGAGAAGAATTGAGATTGGATCAATTCTAGAACATCTGGTTTTTTAATTGGTTACAGTAGAGCAACCCAATTGGTAGACCAACCAGTTGATGCAAATCAATCTCAAATCTTTAAAAGATCCTTATGCCAATTCCTTTCATGTTCTGCCAAATACAAAAGAAAAAAGAAAAGAAAATAAGAAAAGAAAGAAAAACAACATTGTAGATCCACCATATGCATAATATTCTGAAGTCCCCTACACATGCAAATAATATATATATAGTCAGCAAAATGTCAAAGAGCCTCAGCGGAAACTTATGCACAAGTTCAAAGACACAATCGAAAATAGAAATGGCGAACCTTAAACATGGATCGCTGACACAAGGTGTCAGTAACAAACACAAAAGCAATTACCAAATCATCTCTGATCATGAATCAAAAAGTTATGCTTTTCTTGGCTTGTAAGAGAATGATCTCTAGACACACCCATAATAACAATAGTTTTAACATCATTCCTTCTTAAGGCCTCCACGTAAGTACTCTTAAAGCCATATAGCACTTTACAAAAATATACAAAACAGAGTCACAGATCATGAATTCCTTCTAAGATGAAAATACAATTTGAGAGACTGCAAAAGCCAAGATGAAAACCAAACGGATTGGGCAACAATCAAACACCAAAAATAACCTAGGATTTGATGAGATGAATTTTAGAAATTAGTAAAACAAATAAAACTGAATATGTAGAAGAAAATGCTATCGAAATTTAGAGGATTAACAGGATGATTGATGAGTGCTATGACGGCAAAACCATCCATCGCTGCCAACGGAAATCAGAAAAAAAAATCCAAGTAGAGTACATCTTGAACGGGAGGTAATTCTCATTTAGTTCTCTCTCGACATGGATCCGATTTTTTGACTGAAGATGATGAAAATGATCTTTCTTTCAACTTTAAGTACAGTCACTTTTCTGTGAGATAATCAATCATCAGAAGCATTCACCTGTCAAGCTTTTCCTTCTCATAATGTCAAAAATGTTCGAAGAGGAGATAATTAGATGAACACAAACAACAAAACTAAAATACTCAATTTGGTTTTCGATAATGTCATAGTATAAACAAACCACTTAAAAAATACCCAACTTTAGTACCAGAAATTTACCTTTACAGAAGCATCTTCATTATCAAATTTTTTAAAAAACGAAGCTCTGTAAGTATTAAGACCTAAAACACTCAAAACGATTCCATTTTTTTGGTATCGATCTCCAAAGACGGATCTTATAAAATTGTCTTATGGTTGTTAGTTGTGATTTTACCCTTAATATGATGTAGTATTTTTCTATGAATTGACCATATTTGGAATCATTTCTAGTACAAACAAAATAAAATCCATCAAATTCAACCAGAACTGCTTCAAAATCAATTATACCTGAAAGCAATTGCGATGTCGTCTTCAAATTTCTCAAGAGCTATATCCATGATTTCAAATGGAGAAGCATGTTCAAGTGAGTTATTCAAAATCCTCAACATCTCTTCCTTTCTCTTCAACTTCTGAAACAATTCATCAAAAACCCAAATAAGGAATCGAGAAAACTAATCAATCCGAAAATGAAAACTTGAGAAAAGAAAAAAATAAATAGTGAGAGTAACTGTAAATAAGTGGAGAATTATCTGGATTTATGAACAGATCAATTAATAGTGTGAAGAAAAAGAGGGAACATATTGATATACACCTTTAATACGCCCATGATCTTCTTTATATTTGAGAATTATTTGATTTATCGTATTTTGTATTCATTCTTTTTCGTGTTATTTCTATTTTGTTCTGTGAAAGTGTTTTTTAATTTCATTATTAAACCAAGTAAGTAAATAGTAAAAAAAATTAAAATGAACGTGTGTAAGTGGAGTTATTTTTTTCATTACAACTATTTTTTATATTTTATTCACTTCATGTTAAAAAGTAAATTTAAAAACAAAAATTATAAGAGGACTAAAAGATAATTTAAGAATGGGGCTTTTGTTAATTTCTTATAGATTAAGGTTACAAAAAAACCTTCGGTTTTATTAATATTAGATTCACCTCCACACTTTTACCGATAATTATATGTTTGTTATCGGCTGTTTTATTTTGGTCTTGACAACTGTAACATCTGGGAAGTATCTATGTCAAGTAATTTAACGTTAATTTATGTTGGTTTTTCATTGGAGTTAGATTCCATAAAGTCACACAACACTGCTAAAATATTGTTGACAAAGAAAACTAAATACCATCTCAAATTCAAACATATTAAAGAATCCTAGCGAATATATGTTCTTGTATTTTTTTAAATCAATATATGTTTTCTGCTTTAATTTTTTCAGTTAAATGGTTTTCTAAAAGAAAACCATTTTTACACTCTACGTATGTTTAGTTAAGCTCACTTTGAAAAAGTATTTATGATTAGATGGTTGAATATCTATTTATGCCATCAAAATATGATTCTAAAAATTTCAATACCTCATATGATATTATTTGGAATTTAGAAAATTTGAATCATATGTTTACCAATCCCATTGTTGGAAAAAGAGAAAGAAAAGTTCATACTATATAAAATCTCATTTTCGAATATGAATTGTATTGTTTTCTTTTTAAGCTGCTGTAACACAAATCCTATATCTTAATGAAAGCAGTTGTTTTAAAACGAAAAAATTTTGGACCAAATCTCAAATAATTTTTAGTTCAAAGAAGACTTGATACATTTTCAAGAGTCAAATTCTCATTTCCTACCACCCTGATATGGGTTCTTCTCGAATCAGTTTCAAGGATGCTATTCCATTTATATCAAAGGACTAGATGTTGAGTGTAGTTTGATAGAGGAACAAAACTTGTCGAAATAACTCTTCCAAGTACTTCCTTCGTTACGAATGAGTCTTAGGACTAACAATTATAATAAGACTCAGGAACAAAAGGATCAGAGTTCAGAGACAAACATAAGACCACTGCTTCACATGTTATCTACCAAGACAGTGGCCCAATGGTTAATATATTAATCCGGTCCAAAAGATACTCAAACCTGAAACAAACAGGCAAAACACAGAGATCAAACTAACCACAAGCTTATCCTCCACGCATATGGGCACCGAGTTCACCAAACTGATCATCGGCTTCTACAGTGTCATCTGAGAGACGGACTGCATCAAGTTTCTGCTTCAAGATATCTATGGCATTCAGCACCAGCTGAGAAGCCTTCACTGCACCTGTGGATTCAACAGTAAATATAAAGCTATCTTCTTTTGGATGGATCTCAATTAAGCCTGATTTCCCCATTGCATCTGCTTTCTTGATCACTTCTTCATCGTAAGTGTATGCTTCAGGATCAATTACTACAACCTACGAAGCAAAGTATCATAACTACAATGGTGATGTGATTGGAAAAGCTAGTAGTGACTGATATGATAAGAAGTAGGTGCGAAGCAGAATCCAAATAGCAGTTATATTCATTTGTGTGGTGAATAGATATAGAAAGATTTTTCAACATTGTACCAAAAGTCCAACAGTTATATTCATTTGTTTAGACGATTGAAGTGATTATCCTAAAAATATCACAAACCAATGAGATAACTTGGTATCAAAGACAGAAAGCTAAGCACTGTTATCTAAAGTAAAATTTATGCACCAACACAAAACATATGGAAGCATGGTAGACAATAGAGCACACTTGTGGAGTCTCAAAGCTATGAACTCCCAAAGATGTCAGTCTTTCACAATGTTAAAACTAACCTGTCTGGTGACTGGGTCAATGTCAAAGACTTTGGTTGGACTGCTCTCAATCAAGTCGATCTTTTCATCATCTGTCAAAGTATCCATCATATCTTCATTGATAATAATATCAGGCTCATACATAAACGTAACAGTAGCTGCAGGAGACCATTTTGCATGATCTTTCCCGATTCCTTTCCTTGCTATCGCCCTAAGCCTCAGTTCTTGTCCCCGACGCAGTTTCACAATGATAATCCCCCTGAAAACCAAATGAAACAGTCAGAAAACAAAAGAGTAAAGCAAACATGCAGAAGCTATAGATTTTTCAAACCCGGTGAAAAGATGTAATGAAGCTACTAAATCAATAAAATGTTTTGTTTAGAGTAATGGCTACTTTCTAAGTTTATCAATTATCCAAACGAGTCATAAATCAGTTTTCTGCATTTAACAAGATAACAACGTATAGTCAGAAATTTCTACATAGCAACATTTATAAACTAGAACCCATTATGGAAACCAAAACCTTTGCTCGCTTGAATCAGATCCAGCGTCGAGAGTGAAATCAACAGGAGTGACAGTAGGGTCAGCACTGTAGAGATCCCTACTGGTAACATCTAGGGTTTGGTCAGTGACACACTTAGCACTAAGCCGGAACTCAACAGAGCAAAACTCACACTGTCCGTCACCATCACAAGCATCACAATCACGAGAGAAGCGCATGCTCATAGCACGTTCGCTAGTGAGAGGTATAAGGCCTAATCGATGAGCGATGAACTCATCGTTGAGAACAGAAGAGTTAATCTCAATTTCCACAAGATCGATTGCAACAGTTGGGACTTCGGAAATCATAACGCGACGGAGAGCGTTAGCCATTGAGACATCGGTTTCACGGAGCTCGAACTTAGCGTAGTCATCTTTAAGCTCACGGATCTTCACCTTTGGGAATCTCTGGTAAGTAGCACCGTCCATTGCCGAAGCTTGAGGTTTCTGATTCCTCTCTCTGTAGCTTATTAGGGTTTTAGGATCAAAACTTTCAATTCCTTCGCCGGAGAAAGAAGGACTGAAGAAGAAATAGGAAAAAAGCAAAATGAGATAAAACATAGAGCAGTGGTTTTTGGGCTATTGGGCTTGTATGATTGTTTAAGTTGAGCTATTGGGCTTATATTATTGTTTAAGTTGGGCTATTGGGCCTGAAATTAATGTTTTAGGCTTCCGGTAGATTTGCTGAATGTCTCACTAATTTTGTAGTAAACAATTTGGGAAAGGTTTTATAATTTTCAAATTAATTTTGTTTTGTAATATTAAATATTTAATACATAATATTTCAAAAGAATTATGATTTTATAAGCAATTTTTTGGGATATTTTGATACTGATTTTAAATTGTTTCAGACTTTTTTTAACGTTTTAATTTTTTTCATCAATAAAATATAATTCATAACTCAAATTATATTGCATGAGATTACGAGACTAACTACAAAAGTTGGTTGATTCAGTTTAGAATTTTGATTATGGTATATATATATATATATATTTTGAGGAATTTGGTCATTAATCCACATGACTTCAATGTTCTCTTCAACAAATCATATTAAAAAATCAAAAGAAGTAAAATCCAAAAAATTTTAAAGGATAAAAACCTAAATACAAAGCGCAATGTCGGAGCGGCGAACGTCTCGATCTATTTTGCAGCATTGGATAAAAACAGTGGTTGGTAACGGGAAAGCTTGTAGGTTCTTGTCAGATAATTGGTCCCCATTGGGTCCTCTCTCTCTCTACATTCCAAGTGGGTTACTACGAGCTGGTATTCGACCAAATTCAACTATCTCCGATCTCTGGTCAGGTAGACACTGGAGACTCCCTAACGTTAGATATGAGGAGTGGCTCGATATTTCTGCACATCTCTCTACTATCACTCTCACAGACACAGAGGACAGTTACTCATGGGAGCCTAATGGATCTCACTCTCACAACTACTCCATTGGTGAAATCTACAACACTCTTTCTCCTTCTCAGCCTAAAGTGCCCTGGTTCAATGAAATATGGATATCTAACGGCATTCCTAAGCATAAGTTCATGGCGTGGCTAGTTATTCAAGATAGATGTCCTACTCGTGACCGTCTTCTAAAATAGAATTTACCTGTCTATGGGCATTTTCTTCTCTGCGGATCTGCACTGTGTTAGAAACGAATGATGATCGCAAGACTGAAGAAAGATTGTTTGCGTAGAAACAAAGCAA
>OVAX01002736.1:0-26376 GCA_900406405.1 Lepidium africanum | reverse complement strand
GCGACTGAATTTTTCAGTCACAATATTCAGTCGCTAAATGCATGTTTTCTTGTAGTGGAAGAAACTCTCTCCCTCTACATAAATTATTCCTAATTAGGCCAAAAACATTTATAAACATTTAGTATATGTCATGCACCGGATTGGCAAGTTGTAAATTATTACAGAAAAACATTATAGTAACTTGATATAATAATTGTTTATAAAGAAGATATGTTTTAACGACGACAAGAACTACCAGGACCACCATAAGTGATGATTGGTTGATTTTTAAAGTAATTCAACTTATAACAGTTGGGTTTTGGAACATTAACTTTGGTCTCGAGCTCAGTGATGGGTTTATTATTGAAATAAGAATCAACATATTTAATGTCTTTGAAATACGATGATTTACTAAAATCATTTCGGCTATCTGGAAATCTTCCATTACCCATCGGACAACCACCGACAGTAACTCCTCCGTAACGGATTGAGTCAGCTCCTGATCCTAAATGTGAGAATAATTCCTTTGGCCAATATCCAACCAAAGCACCTTGATTCATTAGCATCCAATTTCCTGTTGCTCCATCCTGTGATATTATGAATTTTATGTGTATTTTAGAATCTGCTTAATACTTTTATCAATTAATACTTAATTGTGAATGCAGTATGAAATGATATACCCGAATAATAGAGAGATTAAGAACAACTTGTTGACCACCATAAATAGAGACATCATCAAAAGGTTTGCCTGGATACAACTCTGAAAACTCTTGTACAAATCCTTTGCATCTTGTATTATAACATCCCGTTTTCTCAAATCCATCATTCTATATTCCAATCCAAAAAATAAATAACTAAATCTAATTTATTAGTATATATATAGATATCTATATATATATATATATATATATCTTCTTTAATATTTCTGACATTATTTTTTTTTCCAAATTTTACCGTCCAATAAGTCTTGAAATGAGTCTTAGTATCACCATAAAGCTCTGGATGTATCTGAAAAACAAGTAAAATAGGTCAGAAAGATAGTAAAATATTATAAAACAAAATGATGAATGAATAAATAAATAAAAAAATGGAAAACATACAGCCCAACCAAAGACAATGGAGTTGAGTCCTCCTCCACTCTCAATCCAAATTTGGGATCTCGTAACTTTTCCACTAAACCGAGGATTATGTATGCTTAACACTGTACTTGCTCCATGATATTTTTGACTTTCCACTTTTGTATCAAGTGTTGCCGACTATAAATAACATTGAACCCAATTTTATATATTAGAAAGATTAAAAAAAATTCACCAATTATTAATTGTTATCAGTATTGCTATTCAAAATTACATTAACTGCAGCTTGATTAACGAATTTATTGATGTTGTTTTGCTGTTTGTGGATCGGGACCATTCCTCTTGGACATATTGTACTTCTTCTTGTTGAATTCAATGGAATCTATCAAAGATAACTATAATAACTTACGGATTCATCATATATATATTTGTATATAAGGAAGAAAAAAAAGTGAATTACTTTATTTTGAAGTAAAGGATGTTGCAATGAAGGTTGTTTGTAGTAATCGACACACTCGAAATAATCGTCATCCTTTGCCTATAAATGACAAAAGAGAAAATCGGTAAAGATCATGTTGAGATTTCAAGATATAATAGAACGATATTGAAACAAGACGATATATCATAATTTGATTATATTTGGTTCGTAAGGGTTAGATATAGATACATACATGAATTGTTGCCAGAAGATAGAATATGAAGATTTTTGAGTATTGGAGATGCATCTTCATCACTTTTTTCGTATTATACTAAACTTAATCTGTAACTAGCCTATATATATCCATTTGATATTTTATTATATGGTAATAAAATGGTGTATTTATATAAAAAGAAATCCTATTAAATAGAAATCTGAAATCCTATTATATTTTTATTTAATTATCATTTAACGAGGAACTAAGTAATTTAAATGTGTTCCAGGAAAAAAAAAAGTAGTTAAATGTGTTTTCAATGTATGGTGTGATGATTATTGTGGGTTGACCTGGCTTGTCAAAAATTTAATTCAAAGTTGAATAGGTGAAAATATTGAGAAGTATTGTATCTGCTTTCGAAAAGACATGAGATAACAATTCAACACGAATCAACATAGAATTCTGATTCGAGTCATATGTCGGTTTTATTCTTTTGACAGTCGCTAGCGACAGCGACTAAATTATGTTTTATTTGACTGTCGCTGAAAAATTCAGCGACTAGTTACTGAGATCAGTCGTTAGCAACCAGCGATTGTCAAAAGAACAACATATCGACCAAATTTTTTTTTTTTTAGATTTTTTTTTGCACCAATATATTTTCAAATAAATAAAATAATATATAAAAATAACAAAAATATATAAAATAAATTAAAAACTAAAATAAGTAAATTATTGTAAAAAAATAAAATAAAAATTTGAAATTCATAATAATTGTGTTAAAATTTAGTAGCTAATAATAAATTTGTATAAATATCTATATATAATTTATATATATTAATAAATAAATAAAATAATATAGTTCAAAACATATATAAATTAAGAAATTTAAAAAAACATATATATTTTTGGTTATTAACATTAAAAATTTAATATATATATATGACTTTTTGTTATTAATTTTTTTACTTTTTTTTTTTGTTTTCTAAATTTTTTTTATTAAAAACAAAATTAGTCGCTGCGATTGTTCTTTTGTCATTCGCTAGACCAGCAATCAGTCGCAGCAACTGCGAAAAGAACATAAAATCAAGTCGTTGCTAGCGACCACCAAAAAAACAACGCCGTCGTTAATCTAGAAATGCATTCTCTAAACCTTGATCTTCAACTGTCAATTGTTCAGAATATAGAAAAGCAGAATCCAAAGAAACAAATTTGTGTGGGTCATAAAGTCACAAACTCAGAAACAAGACTAATGAGCATTGCTTCCTAAGAAGACTCTCAGGCTTTCTTAGAGATGGCTATCACATTGAAGTTGAGAGAACCTGGATTCTTCTCAATCATCTTCTTTATTACCTTGGCTGCGTCCTGCAAGTTTAATATCACCCAAGATATACATCAAAGAAATGAAAGGTAGATTTTTAGTTTCACGAATGAAATGTTTATACTTTATAGTACCTTCAACAGGGTAGCTGGAGAGGAAGCACCATGAGAAATTGGTCCTGCCTTTCTTCCATCAAGTTCATAGAGCTCACCTGCAATGCATGATAAAGAAAGGAGAAGTGCCATAAATTAGTCTCAATTTAAAACTGAGTTTGATTTCAGTTTGGTCTCATTTTGGTGTTTGATGTAAGAACTTTGTTACCATCCACACAAGCTAAACAGATGAAATGCGTATCCGCGTTGTCTGCAGCCTGAAGACACAGAAAAGTAACAAACCAATGTAACATCTAAACGAACATATTAAAACAACCATATTCATTAACATCGATCAGAGTTGAGAAGTTACTGGAGTATCGCCAGCTGAAACAGCTACAGAATGAGCATCTTCTATTTGATGATCGTTCTCAAGAAACCTTGCACGCTATTAGAATTTCCATAGATACATTAGCCGTGAAGTAAAACATTCTGATACTCTTAAAAATTATCAAATCTAGAGGAAAAATATAAAGATAGAGAAACACCTCCATAGGAGTCATGTTGGCTGTGGATTTGAAGAATCTATCCAAGAACGATCCCTCAGCTTAGGAAAATTGAGAAGGTGAAAATCAATTAAGATTCATATCTTTAGATCAAAAAGAAGCACAGAGAAAGTTTAAACAACTCACAAAGTTTGATTTCAGAGGTTATGTTCCCAATAGCATGAAGAAGCCCAATAGTTCCACAAGCATTACCCACAGTTTGTTTCATGTAGTAAACTTTGTCACTATGCACCTATCATTTACACAGAACCAAATGAGACTTAGATTACAATAAAAAATGAGGACAAATCAGATGTTGATCAGAAGCTTACTTGTTCTTTGATCATCTTGTCTTGCTCGATTCTCTCTTCTTCACTCTATAGAGCACATCATGGGGTTTCAAAATTTCAATCAATAAAAACAAAAGAAAAAGTATACAGATTATTCGAAGAATTCAACTGTAATCTACAAACAAGGGACCTTTTTGGTGATGGGGTAAAGGAATAGAACAGCAAGAACAGGCTTTGGAACCATCTCCAGAAGTTCGTCGTCTAAACCAAAAACATCATTGCACTCTGCTTCATCTGGGACAAGACCAAGTCCCCAAAGAAACTGTACATACCCATACGAAATATCACATATAAGACACAGAATCTTCCCTATTCTAAAAAATCCGGTGATCGGAGACGATAATCGAGGAGTAATCTGCGGAACAAAAAAGGAAAGTTTGGAAATCGGACCTGATTCATAACATCTGGGTTAGCTTCAAGTGGAAGCCATCGTTTAGCTGAAGGACTTTCGTCTACGGTCGCCATCTTCGGATCTTTCTCTTCTCGTCACTCTCTGTTTCCCTCTCGATCGAATTTTGCAGAAGATATTGATCTTTCTACAGGAAAACGCTTCGGCTCCAAGATACGAATCTCCGAACATCCGAGACTCAAGCCCATACATTCTATTAACGGGCCTAGCCCAATTTAATATATTTGTTGACTAATAAAGATAAGGAAGTATGAACTAGGCCTTACTGCGTATGTTATTTATGGTAGCATAACAAACTAAAGACAGTATGTTTCGATTGTATATTCCATTAAAATACAGACATGTATTTTCTAAACCATTATTATCAACCGTTTTTTTATAAGAAACAAGAAAAGAAGATTTCAAAATGTACAAAAGCAGAATCCGAGTACATAAACTAAGAAACAAGAGCTAGGAGCTTTGCTTCTGATGAATGATCAGGCTCTCTTAGAGATGGCTATGACATTGAAGTTCAGAGAACCTGGATTCTTCTCAATTATTTTCTTTATCACTTTCGCTGCGTCCTACAAGTATAATATCACCATATATGTATCAAAGCTATTCAATTACATGACCATTGCAATTTCCCTGATTCTTTGGATGTTTTGATAACTCTTAACCTATAGAGTGAAGGGTTCTAGTACCTGTAACAAGGTAGCTGGAGAGGAAGCACCATGTGAAATTGGTACTGCCCTGTCTCCATCAAGCTCATAGAGCTCACCTGCATTATATGGTAAAAGTGTCACCATTGAGTGCCAATTTAGAAGTAATTTGATCTCAGTATAATCATTTGTGTTGATATGAAAAACTTGTTACCATCTACACAAGCTAAACAGATGAAATGTGTGTCCACATCTTCTGAAGCCTGCAGAGGAGGAAAATTAATAACCAATGTAACATCAACATGATCATGTTTATAAACACTAACATCACTGCGAGCTGAGAAGTTACCAGTGTATCACCAGCTGTAACAGCTACAGCATGTGCATCTTCTAATTGACTGTCATTCTCAAGAAACCTTGCACGCTATCATGATTATCATTAACACATTAACAGTGAAGCAAAACACTCGGATACTGCTAAGTGCTAACAGTTAAGAGATATTAAATTTAGAGGAAAATAATAATATAGAAAAAAAACCTCCATAGGAGTCATGTTGACAGTGGATTTGAAGAATCTATCCAAGAACGATCCCTCGGCTTTAAAAACGAATGAGAAGGTGACAGTCAGTAAAGATTCACATCCTTAGATAACAAAAGGGAAGCACAGAGAAAGTGATAAACGTTAAAGGTTTTACATCCTCAGATCAAAGGAGAAGCACCAACAATTGGAGCAACTTACAAAGCTTAATTTCTGAGGTAATATTCCCAACAGCATGAAGAAGTCCAATGGTTCCACAAGCATTATTCACAGTTTGTTTCAAGAAGTAGACTTTGTCACTATACACCTATCACCAACACCGAACCTAAGTGAGACTAGATTAGAATGACAAGGGTTCCCCCTGATTAAAAACTCACCTTATTCATGAGTTCCTTATCTTGCTCGATTCTCTCTTCTTCACACTACCGAGCAAAATGATCAATCAATACATGCAGAGATATTCAGAATCATAGATGGAATTCAATTGAAATGACAAAGAAGAGACCTCTTTAGTGATGGGGTAGAGGAAGAGAACAGCAAGAACAGGCTTTGGAACCATTTCAAGAAGTTCGTCGTCTAAGCCAAACACATCATTGCACTCTACTTCGTCTGGGGAAAGACCAAGTCCCCAAAGATACTGTAAAACCAAAACGATGAAATCATTTAGAAATTCTTCGCATGTGGAAGTGGTTTTTCCAAATGATCGGTGACGACAATCGACGAATACTTTGAGGAAACAGAAGGGAAAGTTGGGAAGACTGGAGGCTAAAGCAACACCTGATTCATTACATCTGGGTTAGCTTCAAGTGGAAGCCATTTCTTAGCAGAATAACTCTCATCTACGGTCGCCATCTTCGGATTATACTCGTCAGTTTATGTTTTCCCTCTCGATCAAATTTGTAAGAAGAAATCAAATCTAATAGAAACTCTTCGGCTTTTTGACCAAAGAAAGAAAAAAAAAAAAAAGAACTCTTAAGCTCCAAGATACGAATTTCTGAATGCCATTACTTAAAGCCTACATGGTCAATATAGTTCGGATATGTGCCGAATGAACCTGGCCCAATAAGAATCTTCCGCTCAGCTCCTTTGTCACACAAATTATGGCCACGAATGCAATGTTAATAAGTTAGTTTTTCTTTTAACTTTTCTTTTGGTTAATGATTCATGGTTTTTGATCATTGATTTTTGAATTCTGATTTTGGAATATAAAGCTTTCCTTGAGAGTAGGGGTGTCAATGCGGGTTAACCCGTCCCATTTAGCCCGCTCCGCTACGGATCCAACTTTATTTGCGGGTTAAATGGGCTAACCCGCAGAACCTACGATCATAAATATAATAACCCTAACCCACCCCATTTTATGACTGCGGGTTATGTGATCTGTCCGCAGTTTTCTTAATTATGTTTCTATTTTAATATACAAAATAAATTTTTAATAAAAATATATTAGAAACAAGATTATAAAACCATAAGATGCACAATCTATATGTTATGAAATATTTTTAATAATATAAACATAAATTTGATAAATAAAAAGGGTAAAATTATTCGTTAATTTATTTTATAGGGTTTGACTTTACAAAATTAAGAGACAAATATGTTTTATTAACATTTATATTACTTAATATTATAATTTTTTATTTAATTTGATTATTTATAAATTTTGATTATTTTTATAATTTTTTATATGTCTACGGGTCGGCCCGCTGGCCAAATGGTCAAACCCACATTAACCTGTTGTCAATGATGGGCTAACCCGCAAAACCCACTTTTTATCTGGACATAAAATATATAACCCTAACCCGTCCCTTAGCGGAGTGGTCTAAGCATAACCCGCAGATTTAAAGCCCGCATTAACACCCCTACATGTGAGCAACAAAATGCCTTATTGCGTGTGTTATTTATGATAGCATATCAAATCAAAGACGATATGTTTGGATTCTATATGCCATTGAAATACAGATATAGATTCCCTAAACTATGATTATCAATCGTTATGTTTCAGAAACAAGAAAAGAAGATTCAGAATGTACAAAAGGAGATTCTGAACAAGTCATAAACTGAGAAACAAGAGTTAAGAGCTTTGCTTCTGAAATACAATCAAGCTCTCTTAGAGATGGCTACTACATTGAAGTAGACAGAACCTGGATTCTCCTCAACTATCTTCTTTATCAGTTTCACTGCGTCCTGCGACTATAATATCACCATATATATATATATATATATATATATCAAAGCTATCTAAGTATATATATCGGTATGTGTGAAGAGTAAAGGGTTTATAGTGTTAAACTTAAGCAATTAAGTGTTACACAAGGAAGAGGAAGAACTCGGAGTTAAGTGACTTGCAAGGCATGATGGAGCTGACCTTAAGAGTTTAACTATGAAGCAAAGCAGCGATGAATTGTGGAGCAAGAAAAACCAATTATGACTGTTGGAATTAATCAGCAAAGAGTAGTTGCTTGTGGTTAGGATACAACCAAGGGTAAGTGCAACTCAAGGCACAAGGAGTTTGGTTTGTATTCCATTAAGTGCATAAGAAGGTGTTTGGTGGGAATCAATCCATAAAGTCCAAGCAGACATTATCATGTGACCACTATGACCGTTAGTAACCAAGGATTGGTCACATGTCTTAACTACAAAAAAAAGAAAGCTTAAAGACCACATGTGATCCTTTGTAGCCATTGGAGACAAGAGGGAAAAGTCTATTTTCCTATTTCAAATAAAGACCAAAAGCATATTATCTATTTGGGTAATTATTTGTCTCTTGTGTTTGGATTGCTTGTGTATACCTATGTATATCAATAGTTATCTTTTTGTCTAGTCTATATATTTGTATATGACCTCAAGTGTAAAATAAAGAGAAAGAAATCTTTCTTTTTCACTATTCTCTCAATCTTGGTTACCAAATACTCTCTCAATCTCTTTAATACTCTTAGTTACTAAATCTCCAAATCTCACAAACTCTCAATCTCTTTATTCTCCAAACACTCTCAATCAAATCTCAACCATTCTCACTATTTATTTCTGCAAATTCTAACATGGTATCAGAGCAAGATCCATGGTGTTTGTGTTCTTATTGTTCTTGTTGTACTTAAAAAAAATTTCCAAAATTTTTTTCAAACCGATTTTTGAAAAATGTTGATTTCTCTTTTCTAAAACTAATTTTTTGAGACAATGAGGAGGAATGAATGTTGCTGAGGTTAAAAACCTCTGATTTGATTATCATATTGAAAACAGGATTTTACTCTAGTTTTCAAATCCTATTACACTAAGATGTCGATGTAGTATAATAGGTGTCAATCCAAGTGGGAGTGTAACTAGCGATCAGAATATGATAGACTACTCTAATTCAAGCCAAATCAAATCAAGGGTTTGTTATCTATCAACCTAAATGATGAAACAACGGGAAACATAAATAAAAATCAAATAAGCAAAAGAATAACCTAATAAGAAATTCTAAATTAACGGAATAATGGAAATCAAGTTCAGTGGAAGCAGAAGTTAAGTGCAGTGAAAATAAAAGTAAAGTGCAGTAAAAACAACTAAGTAGTGGATGAGAAAAGGGTTTTGCAAAGGGCGGAATTATGGACCAGTGTCTCACTTAAAGTCACTAAATCGCTTAACAAACTCAAACAGAACGGATCTCTAGGCAATAAACCTATAACTATTGAGTTCACTCTCGTGGCAAACAATCTTAGTGAAGCTATCAACTGACCTTATCATCATAAGCGTTTAACAACCTCACTGGCATGAAGTAAATTGAAACAAACCTAATAAACACCTTAGACAATTAATCTGTTAAGCTAAGGAAGTAAATTTCTGAGACGGTTGGATCAGACAATTCAACACACCTATAGGGAGTTAAAAGTCTAAGATAATGTTTCAATTGATCAAAAAGAAACAAGCATAAACAGCACCGAAACAAAAGAGATCTATACTATTCTACTCTTAAGCGACTTAGATAACTTTAAGATCCACGTTGGTCTAGTCCGTTCCCTCAGGAACCCTAAGTTAACTACTCAGAAACCATGGGCGAAGCAATCAAAGTGGACGACATGGTCATGAAACTCAGAAAGTAAACTTTAAAGCACGCAGAAACTGAATTAAAACTTAGATAAACCAAAAGAGAAATCGTGTTCTAGAATTACAACAACGAAAAAGCTCTAAAAGGTTTTTTGAGCAGCGGTTAAGCTTAGATTCCCCGTCTTCGTAACACAAAGGAGGTATTTATACTAATCCCCCGTTAAACCTAAAAAGTAAAAACAAAAAATTAAGTAAGATAGGTGACCCGACTTCATGGGTCGAGTTAAGTAATTGGGCCGTCAAAGGTGGAGTTAACTCAGCCCATCAGGTGCAGTGAATTCATGTTACGATCCGGTCCAGTACGCCGTGTTGGGCCTATCGTGACATGAGGGTTGTCGTGACCCAGTTAGCTGACACCAGTGCTTCGTCCAAGTCTCGTTGAGTTGATGTTGGTTTCCAATCCGAGTCCCGTTGACATGCAATCCGAGTCACCATTGGTTTCTAGTCTGAGTCATTCTGCTACACCGTGTGAGTCGCTGTGAGTCAAGATCCCAGTCGCAGTGATTTCTGATTGTAATCCTAGTCGCCATGACTTCTGGTTGCAGTCCCAGTCGCCATGACTCTTGGTTGTAGTCTCAGTCGCCATGACTTATGGTTGCAGTTCCGGTCGCCATGACTCCTAAATGCTCCAAAAGTCCGTAAAAACACTCCTTATGTTGAATGTATGCAATGCAAGTGTTAACATATGCGAACGAACTATGAATGACTCAAATGCTATGTAAATGCAACAGATATGTATGGAAAATGAATTCAAAATGATACCTAAAACATGCTAAAATGCGTGTATATCACCATCATCTCCAAGTCTCATATTTTCAAAAGGAATTTTTTATTCTTTGTGTTCTTGGTCATTTCAAACCGATTTTCAATTCTGTTTTTGGAAAAAGGCTTTGATCTTCTTTGCTCTTAAAAACGTTTTCTTGTATGTTGTTTCAAAGGTTTCAATGTTGAATTTATGAATTGAGTCTCTGTTTTAAAAGGAGATTTGAAGTTCTTAGTGTTGTTGAATTTTCTAAAACCGATTTGTTAAAATTTGTCTTCAGTTTTTGGAAAAATGTTTTGTTCTTCATTTGCCTTCTTAAATTTGAGTTTCTTATTGATTTATTTGAAGCTTTCAAAGCTGGTTTTCTGAGTTTAAGGACCGATTTTGTCTCAGTTTGAATTTCAAAATTGTTTTGGTCTTTACCCAATGGATAAAAGGGTGTTTCGACTTCAAAATGGTTTTGTCTTTATTTGCTGAATCCTTGCGATTTTAAACTACCTTTCAAGGTTTGTTTTTCATCCCTTTCATGAGTCCAAACCGTGTGAATGCAAACCTTGGGTTGGCCTTCTTTCTTGTGAATTGTAGAGCCATGAAATCCATTGTAATTTTGATATGTTTTGGCGATTTGGATCAAGGTTTAAAATTGTGAACCATGGTTGAGTATGCTCATCTCTTGTGAACTAGAATGTGTTAAATCATGTTGAATCCATCTCTTTCAAAGTGTAAAACCTTGGATTGTGTTTTACTCTTTTTAATGTTCTTGTTCGGTTTTCCGAAAAGTTGTTGTCATTTGAATGTTGAACCTTGTTGTTACTAACCCTTGTGTGTGAGTTTTGGTGTCTATCCTCTGTGTTGTAGTTAGGTGAGCTCCATGAGGGAGTGAAGCCAGCAGTGATAGATGGAAAGGTTGACCAAAACCGCAAGTTTTCTTGTTCGGTGCATTGCTTGCGTGTGAAGTTGGAACCAATGGCCTCAGCTTCAAGGACCTAGCTTTGTACTATGGTGAAGAGTATGATGGAAGGTGTTGAATCAGCTCACAAGCAAGAAGTGTATACTCATGTGTGCGGTGAAAAGAAGTTCTCTTGTTCTTGAAGAATCCGAGCAACATTTGGAGCAAATATATGCTATCTCTAAACCTCCTCTATTTATTCTCTTAATCTCTCTTTTGCTTGTCTTTACTAGCTTAGTTACTCATATTCAATAGTTGGTTTCATTCATGTCTTGGAGCCCTCAATTTCAAATGCTTTAAAATCTCATATATCTTGTGTGAAGGTGCAATCCGAAGCTTTGCTTGAGTATTCCCAAGAGGATATGAATGGAAATGAGCAAGCTATTGGGTATTGAAATAGTGTTAAGGAGGACAAGTGTGGTTGTGGGTGATCTTGATGTTGTTGATACAAGTCAAATGCAACCGTGTGGAGGAGGAAGAAGAGTAAACCGAAGGTGCTCCATAGTGTTGGTGTGATGGAATGGCTTCTCGAGTGTGTTGATGAAGCGGATGCTTTGTGTGTGGAGTTCAAATGAACTCAAGTCAATCTCCATGAAGAGTCTCTACCGAAAGCTTGTGCCACAAGTTTGGTAGCCAAGGTATAAGATCTCAACAATAGATCTCTTGTGGTATTGATGTCTGGTTTCCTCTTGTTTTCCTAAGCTAGTAATAGGTACTAAAGGCTTTCAAAGTAGCAAAAGGAAAGGGAAGCTTGGGATTATGTCAAAATCCGAGAAATCGAGGCTTAGAGAAGCTATTGATTTCACTTCAAATCTCTTGGTGATCTCCACTAAAGCTTGTAGAGACAAGTTGTGGAGAGATGTGGTGTACACTAAGGCTTGTGTGAGAAGTCTAATGCGTGATGGAAGGGTCAAGATGTGGTGTGTGCAAGAAGGTTCTCCAATACCTTAAACCGCAAGTATGCAAGGCCCAAAGGAGCCAAATGGTCTAGGGAGGAAGTGTTCATCTAGTCCGTGATCAATTTGAAGGTATGAGGTATTTAATACTAACTTATGTGTGTTCAATGAGATCTTAACTAGAAGCAAAAGTTTGATACACTTAAAAAAGCTAAGAGTAATGGAGCCAAGGCAGCTCAAAATGAAGCTTAGAAGACCCAAAGGAGGTCCAAGAAGTCACTAAGGTTGAGAAATGCCAAGAAAAGGCCAAAGGAATGCATTGGGTATGCATTCGGGAAAGTCAACGCTTTTGACCAGAAAGTCAACGGTCGGGATGTGTGGACCATGGCACAGCCTTCGGGTCGAGAGACATCTACCGTGGGTCAAGAGATCATGTACCAAAGGTTGGGTCAATGGATGCTGAGGAAAGTCAACGACAGTCATGTACCACGAGTAACCCCACGGGTCGGGGAATCACGTACCGCGGGACGAGGATGCACGTACTGCGGGTCAAGGATTTGTGTACTGCAGGTCAGGAGGTTTATGTACCACAGGTCGAGACTCCATGTACCGCGGGTCGAGAAAGGCAGTCCGACCGGATTGTCAATAGTCGGATGAAAAGTCAACATTTTGAATTTTTCAAAAATTTGACTTGGGGCTTTTCCAAGCCATATTCTAAGGGGATTGCAAGCCATGGAAGAGCAATCCAGCTATCTTTGACCATTGATGAGTGAAGATATCATGACTACATGATCCAATTTAATGAAATAGACATATAAAGGTATGAATCTTAACCTTTGTCATTTTGTTTTATAAACTAACGCTTGTATGCCTCTTGTGAGTGTTAGCTAGGTTGAAATGATCCATGACATCAAAAGAGTTGATGCTACAAGGTTTCAAAGAAGGAGTTGTTGAATACGAACCATTGAAGATGGTTCCGAATGGAGTGTTGACCGAGAGGGGGACCTCTCAAGTTGCGTGTGCTACTTCTAAGCTTGGTGTCTGGTTGCTTGTCATCCAAGCTTGAGGGGGAGTCTTGAAGAATAGAGCCAAGGCCGAATGAGTTCAATCATATTTGAAAGAGGTGGAGCAAGCTCAAGTGTGTGAGTTTGTCTTAGCCTCTTGGACTTGACATGTCCAAGAAGTGACCATGATCCATAACTTTTTTTCCTTAGTTGGTTTTGTCCCAATGGGTTTTCCACTAAAGTTTTTAATAAGGTGGAGAGTTACAACTTTCAAGCTTGATCTTAATGAATCACATTAAGAATTCAAGCTTGAGGGGGAGTGTTAAACTTAAGCAATTAAGTGTTACACAAGGAAGAGGAAGAACTTAGAGTTAAGTGACTTGTAAGGCATGATGGAGCTGAACTTAAGAGTTTAATTATGAAGCAAAGAAGTGATGAATTTTGGAGCAAGGAAAACCAATTATGACCGTTGGAATTAATCAGCAAAGAGTAGTTGCTTGTGGTTAGGATACAAGGTTAAGTGCAACTTAAGGCACAAAGAGTTCGGTTTGTATTCCATTAAGTGTATAAGAAGGTGTTCATTTGGAATCAATCCATAAAGTCCAAGCAGACATTATCATGTGACCACTATGACTGTTAGTGACCAAGACATGATCACATGTTTTAACTACAAAAAGAAGAAAGCTTAAAGACCACATGTGATCCTTTGTAGCCGTTGGAGACAAGAAGGGAAAAGTCTATTTTCCTATTTCAAGTAAAGACCAAAAGCATATTACCTATTTGGGTAATTATTTGTCTTTTGTGTTTGGATTGATTAAGCATAGACATCCTTGTGTATACATAGGTATAGCAATAATTATCTTTTTGTCTAGCCTATAATTTGTATGTGACCTCAAGTGTAAAGTTCAGAGAAATAAATCTTTCTTTTTCACTATTCTCTCAATATTGGTTACCAAATACTCTCTCAATCTCTTTAATTCTCTTGGTTACTAAATCTCCAAATCTCACAAACTCTCAATTTCTTTATTCTCCAAATATTCTCAATCAAATCTCAACCATTCTCACTGTTTATTTTCGCAAATTCTAACATATAGTACCTGCAACAAGATATCTGAAGAGGAAGCACCATGTGAAGGTGGTCCTGCACTGTTTTCATCAAGCTCATAAAGCTCACCTGCATTATATGGTAATAGTTTCACAAATTGAGTGTCAATTATAAAGTGAGGTTGATTTCAGTATTTTCAGTTTGTGTTGATATGAAAATTTATTACCATCTACACGAGCTAAACAGATGAAATGTGTGCCCACATCGTCTAAGGCCTAAAGATGGGAAAAAGTAAAAGCCAATATAACATCAAAGTGAACATGTTGCAAATACATTAACATCAATTAGAGCTGCAAAATTACCAGCGTATCATCAACTGTAACTCCTACAAAATGAGCATCTTTTACCAGTGGAATTGATAAAATCGCGTTTCTATCTGCGTTTGGAGTTTGCAATCATTGCCATGATTGGAGATTCGTTTCAAGTCCTACCTAAATCCACCCAAAACATTGATCATCTTCCTTCTTCGATTTTTTCAACTCCAAGATACCACAGACTGGTTCAGATGAGTCATCGATGGAATTTGTAATCGCTTCTGATTACAATTCGTTTCTGTCACAAGAATTGATGCATCGCTTATAATCATCTCAGAGTCCTGAGTCAGCATCCAAGATTTCAGTTTCTTCAAAATTCGCTCATGCCCCAAGGAAAGTTTGATTCGTTCTAGATCATCGTCTTCTCTGAACCACAACAATAAACTATTCTTAATCTCTTTCTAACTACTAAATGGAAGCAATGATTATCACCTTAGAAACCAGGAAAAAGCTTCGCCCTCGACGAATCCGTAAGCCAATGCTTGTTTCTGCAAATCCATCCAATTATCCAACAAAAAGTGATTCTCCTGTTGGGTTGATTACAAAATCGATTTGGGCTAGAGAGTTATGTGAAGTCCACAAGGATGTAAATCCAATAAGAGCCCATAAGCTGATTAAAATCAGAGATGACAGTGTATGTATATACAAGAAAAACCGTATAAATACATATAGAAAGATACATAAGAGGATTTTGATGAGTTTGTTGTGATTCTGTTGAAATCTTTCAATGATTTAACCATCTTCTTCTAGTTAAGTATCTTCATCTTCATCTCAGATCTTCTCTCTCTCAAATTCTTTAAAATCTTTGTAACAATGGCTCATTCAGTTGGTGTAAACTGATTTGAGTAATCGGAGTTAAAGCTCTAGGCAATACCTCTCTTGATCTTACACCGGAGAGCGAGGTTAAATTGCTTAAGTTCATGTGACTTTTGTCACCAGCTCTGTTCTTTTTGTTCTTCTCTTGTTTTTGTTGCAGGTTAAAATTTCTTGTTTCATCCTCTTCGTTTGGTCCTTGTTCAACAACAATCTTAAGCAATTTATTCAAATTGGAGGATCAATTACAAAGAACGGGATAGTTCCACATCTGTCCAAGCTTCAGTCTCTCACCGGCTCCAATTACAGAAGATGGTCGGACGAGTTACTCTTCTTTTTCCAAGAAACAGGACTCGACTATGTGCTCTCAGAATATGCAAGTTCTGCAGAAGGCGATGATGCTTCTAGAAAAGCTGAGGTTCATTCAAAGAAAGATCCAAAGGGTGATTCTATTGTGGGTAAAGAAGTCGCGAAGATACAGAAGAGAGATGAAACTTATGAAGATCATAATTGAACTTGCAGAGGACATATCATTCGACATCTTTCTGAGAAATCGTTCGACATCTACGTGGGTTATAATTCTGCAAAGGAAATTTGGATGAATCTTAAAAAGAAATATGGAGGTGAAGACGAAGGGAAGAAGCAGTATATTACCTCTTAATGGACTTGCTTCAAGATCCAAGAAAACGAACCTATTCTAAATCAGTTTCATGCCTATGAAGCCATTGTTTCCATAATCCAAGCAGAAGGAATGCTTATTAATGATTAGCTTGCAGCTCTGGTCTTGATTGACAAATTACCAGACTCATGAAGTGAATATCGCTCAAAACTGAAACATGAGAAAAGGAAGATGAGTCTTGATGAGCTCATATCAAACATTATTATCAAAGAAGCAAACATGAGGTACCAAGGTATGAACTCTGAATCCAACTCTTACAAGTCTGATGCAAATCTTGTAGAAAGTTCTTCTGGGAATGGAAAAGGAAAAGGAAACTGGAAAGGGAAGAAGAAATTCAAAGAAGACAAATTTACACAGAAAAAGACTAAGGAGTTCAAGAAGAAAATAAATTCCTGGAACTGTGGAAAACCAGGTCATAAAAAGTTTGAATGCAAGCTGCCTCAGAAACCAAAGGAAGAATCTCAAGCTCAATTGACAGAAGACATAGTTGTTGTAGTTACAGAAGTTCATGCTGCTACTGACAAAGTGGAATGGATTATAGATTCAGGATCTACAAGGCATATCTGTAATGAGAAGTCTGTTCAAGAATTTGGAAGACAATGGAAGCAACACAATCTATTTGGGAGATGCAAGGGCTCTGAAAGTCGAAGGAATTGGTGAATTTGAGTTGAAAATGTCTTCAGGGAGATCACTTACTTTGACTAAAAAACTCTCTTTGTGCCTGATATGCGTAGGAACTTAATCTCTAGTGCACTTTTGATGAATACCGATGTGAAACATACCATAGAAAGTAGAATGTTAGTCTTGTCTAAGAATGAGAATTATGTGGGTAAAGCTTACTGTTGTGGTAATCTCTTTGTATTGGAAACTGATGAAAGGAATAAAGTGATTAATTCTGCTTACATAGTTTCCAGTTATGATTTATGGCATAGTAGACTTGGTCACTTGAATGCAAAATCTGTTAAAAGACTGAAACAAGCAAATTTGATTCATGGTTCAGTTGATTTCAATACATTGAGATGTGAAATTTGTGTGGAAGCCAAACATACTAGATTACCTTTCAAAAATCATATTAGACGATCATCCACTGTTCTAGAACTAATTCATACAGGCATAGCCAACTTCAAAAGCACACCTAGTAGAGGTGGAAAGAACTATTACATCACCTTTGTGGATGATTGATCCAGATATACTTGTGTATACCTATTGAAATCAAAGGATGAAGCTTTTGACTTCTTTGTTCAGTACAAGAATGAAGTAGAAAAACAATTGGACAAGAAAATTAAGAGATTGAGATCAGATAGAGGAGGAAAATATATGTCTGAAAAGTTCAGAAGTTTCTGCATTGATGAAGGTATAATTCATGAGATATCTGCACCTTATTCTCCACAGCAAAATAGGATCACAGAAAGGAAAAACAGAACGCTCAAGAACATGATGAATGCAATGCTTTTGAGCTCAGGGTTAAGTGATCAATTGTGTGTGTGTGGGGGGGGGGGAAGCTGTTCTCACGGCTTGCTTCATCCTCAACCGAGTTCCACATAAAAGAATTCAAGGAACTCCTAATTAACGGTGGAAAAGTTTCCCACCAAATCTGAATTATCTACAGACATGGGGTTGCTTAGCTAAAGTGGGATTACCAGATTTAAAAGAAGTAGCATAGGATCAAAAACTTCATATGCAATATTTGTGGGGTATGCTAACAACAGTGCTGCATACATTTGCATTCTCTTTGACAAAATATCAATGATGTTAAGTCAGGTTATGAAATCTAGAGATGTAGAGTTCTTTGAAGGAGTTTATCCTTTCAAGAAGGATAGAAATCAGATTCCTTCCCCTCCTTTATGTATCAGTCTAGCCACAACGTCTAATGTAAATGTGTCAAAGAGAAATAGCTCAGAAGTATTAAAAGATGCAGAACTTAGAAGAAGCAAAAGAGTGAGATTAGCAACTGACTTTGGTGCAGACTTTATAACCAATTTCCTTGTAGAAGAAGATGAACTAAGTGAAGAGATCGTGTTCATTTTTCTGGTTAAGGAAGAGCCTTTTTCATATACTGAAGCTATTAAATCAATTGATTCACAGTTTTGGAAAGAAGTGATAGATATTGAATATGATTCAATCGTCACAAATCACACATGAGAAGTTATGGACTTGCCAAACGGCTGCAAGGCTTTGAAATGTAAATGGATCCTAAAGAAGAAGCTAAAAGCAGATGGAACCATAGATAAGTTTAAAGCCAGGTTACTAGTTCAAGGTTATTCACAGAAACAAGGAGTGGACTTCTTTGATACATATGCACCAGTTACAAAGATAACCTCAATAAGAATGCTTATAGCAACTGCATCATCCCACAAACTGGTGATCCACCAAATGGACGTTAAAACAGCGTTCTTGAATGGTGATTTAGACGAGGAAACTTATATATTGCAACCAAAAGGATTTGTGATTGAAGGTCAGGAAAGTAAAGTGTGCAGATTAAAGAAGTCACTCTATGGATTGAAACAGGCACCTAAGAAATGGTTTGAGAAATTTAGTACAGTTCTGTATGGGAATGGGTTTAGTTCTAACTCAGGAGATACATGTATATTCAGTAAGAGTATTCAGTCTGAATATATGATGATATGTTTGTATGTTGATGACATGTTAATAATAGGAACTAGCTTACAGATAGTGGAAGAAATCAAGGCGTTTATCAGTTCCAAGTTCAACATAAAAGACCTCAAAGAAGTAGATGTGATATTGGGAATCAAAGTGACAAAGACAGGCAAAGGTTATAGTCTTTCTCAATCACATTACTTAGAGAAGATTCTTAAGAAGTTTGAATATTGGGACAGACCAGCAGCACGAACTCCTTATGATAGTTCATTACACTTAAGTAAAAATAGAGGAGATTGCATCAGACAAAGTGATTATGCCAAAATTCTGGGAAGTGTGATGTAGCTAATGAACTGCACAAGACCAGATATTGCTTACGATGTAAGTAGGTTGAGTAGATAAACTCATAGTCCAAATGATGATCATTAGAAAGCTATGAATCGGTTTTTAAGGTACCTCAAGGGAACACAATATTGCAATCTCAATTATAAAGGATCAGCGTATGTTTTAGAGGGATTTTGCTATGCATATTGGGTAACAGATAATGATGAAATCAACTATACTAGTGGATGTATATTCATGCTGGGAGGAGGTGTTATATCATGGAGATCTAGAAAGCAAACGTGTATAGCTAGATCAACTATGGAGTCAGAGTTGATAGTATTGGAACTTGCAGCACATGAAGCAGATTGGCTAAGAAATGTGTTTGCAGATTTGCCAATGATAAGTAAACCATGTTCTTCAATACCTATAAGATGTGATTCACAAGCTGCCATTGAAGTTGTTAAGAACAAGCTATACAATGGAAAGAAAAGACATATTCGAATGAGACACAAGGTAATCAAAGATATAATGGAATCTGGTGTATTGTCAATAAAATTTGTGAGATCACTGAAGAACATTGCAGATCCATTTACCAAAGCTTTATGCGGTCGAATGGTGAGTGAAACAGCCACAAAACTGGGTCTGTGTAAAACTTAAGTTTTGTGAGAATCTCTAAAAGCTCCTTACTATTGGATTTATTAACTTAAACCACAATTCAAAAGATCAAAGCTAGAAAGGATCATGGTGATAAACTTGGATGAGTCTGAACAATGTAAGTTGAACAAATGATATAACTCTTGATAAAAGGAGATTTATACTTACAGAACGTACGTTTAATAAGAGGTATTCATTATGTTTATGAGAATCTTATTAAGAAAGATTATGTAGAGATGTGAATGAATATGTTAAAGGTTTCATTATATATATAACAAAACAATCTATGCAAAAATTGTTACAGAGTTCATTGTTTCAAGTCCTCTGGACATCAATGGTGTTCTTCAAGATTTTGAAATCAAGTGGGAGATTGTTGGGTTGATTACAATCGATTTGGACTAGAGAGTTATGTGAAGCCCACAAGGATGTAAATCCAATAAGAACCCATAAGCTGGGTTGACGGTGTATATATATACAAGAGAAATCAGAGATGACGGTGTATGTATATACAAAAGAAATCGTATAAATACATATAGAAAGATACATAAGAGGATTTTGATGAGTTTGTTGTGATTCCGTTGAAATCTTTCAACGATTTAACCATCTTCTTCTAGCTAAGTATCTTCAACTTCATTTCAGATCTTCACTCTCTGAAATTCTTTAAAATCTCTGTAACAATGGCTCATTCAGTTGGTGTAAACTGATTTGAGTAATCGGAATTAAAGCTCTAAGCAATACCTCTCTTGATCTTACACCAAAAAACGAGGTTAAATTGCTTAAGCTCAGATGACTTTGTCACCGGCTCTCTTATGTTCTTTCTGTTTTTCTCTTGTTTTTGTTGCAGGTTAAAGTTTCTTGCTTCATCTTCTTCGTTTGGTCCTTGTTCCACAACATCTCCATCCAATCAATCCATGGCCTCAATTCAGAGCTAATACCGGTGAACACAGGAATCTCCATGAATTTCGTCTCCTTAGTTTCCATCCCAAAGATATCTCTCTTTATTCACAATATGGTCCAATGTAACTAATTAATATCGCTTCACTGGTATTTATACTGAAACACGATAATGCTTATGAGAGAACAGCAAAAACAGGCTTTGAAGCCATGTCAAAACGCTCGTCGTCTTTCTTTTTTGCCGTCAAAAAGCTCGTCGTCTAATCCAAATACATCATTGCACTTTAATTCATTTGGGGCATGAACAAGTCCACAAAGATACTGTGTATACCAATACGAATACAAACACTGAGCTATTCTTCCCATGTCGAAATGTTTTATCCAATGATCGGAGAGGAGAATCGACGAATAGTTTGCGAGATTCACAGGTTTTTTTTTTTTTTTTGCCTTCTGATCTCTGTAAATAGAAGAACGGACCATTTTGCACAACCTTACTTTGAATGGGCCTGGCCCAATAGAACTCTTTATTAGCCCAGCTGTTGTTACATTGAGTAGAATTGATTAAATAAATATTATTTGTAGAAGCCGCCGCAGAGGATAAAAAGGTTATGAAGATTAGGTTTTTTTGAGCTCTTACACTTTCTACAGCATCACTAGGGTTTGGTATCTTTTAAGCTTATCGCAGCTTCTTCTCTCTCTCTAACTCATCTTCCTTGTCACTCACTTTGTCGGACGTCTAAACCACGCTGTCTGAATCATATTTTCGATTCTGATTCTGATTTTCTTCATGGCTTCCTATAGCCAATAAGGTTTTTCCATTTTCATTACAAAAACCCTTCAAAAATATCCTCGGGACTAATTGTTTTTTCGATTCAATCGGACCGGAAAATGGCGACTTTGAACCCTTTCGATCTTTTGGACGATGACGCAGAGGATCCCAGCCAGCTCGTTGCGGCTAAGCCGTTGAAGGTTGAGAAAGCGGCTCCGGTTCAACCTGCTAAGTCTGGCAAGTTGCCGACTAAGCCGCTTCCTCCTTCTCAAGCTGGTGAGATTTCTATTGGATTCTATTTCTCGAGTTTATTATACTATTGAGGATTAACTTGATGTGTTGCTTGCTTAGTCTTTAATTGAGTTAATGAAGTCAAACTTGTTGATTGTTATTATGAACCTATGAGAGTCTTCTTATATTGAAGTTGTACATTTTCCGGAGTTCTAGGACTCATAGATAAAAGAAGCCTTACCGAGTTACATAGTTTGGACTATAAACTGCTTTCTGTTATTGTTCAGTTAATTTTGACTTCGTTTAGTTGTTCAGGGATTTGGATCTCTTACATTGCTATAACAACCTTACTCATTACTAGAGATATGTTGTTACCTTGTTTTGTTTGTGTCTGTGGAAATGTTGACATCTGCGTAGTTTGATTCTTCACCTGTTTCTTATTCTCTAATTTGGGTAGTGAGGGAGGCCAAGAACGCTCCCGCTGGAGGTCGCGGTGGTGGACGTGGAGGTGGTTATGGTCGTGGCAGAGGTGGTGGATTCAACAGGGATGTCAGGAACAATGATGGACCTGCTAATGAAAACGGATATGGAGGAGGCTACAGACGCTCGGAAGAAGGAGATGGAGCGAGACGTGGTGGGCCTGCTGGTGGACGTCGTGGGGGTCGCCGTGGAGGTTTCAACAATGGTGACTCGGGTGACTTGGAACGCCCACGTAGGAACTATGAGCGCCATAGTGGAACAGGTCACGGGTAAGCAAGCTTTTTATTTGCTACTCTTGTATTGTTTGGCTTCGTCTGTGGTTTTGTAATTGTAAATTTATTGTTGGGTAGAAATGAGTTTAAACGTGATGGAGCTGGCCGTGGCAACTGGGGTACCACTGAAGATGAAATTCTTCCGTAAGCATCCTGGTCTTCCAGAAATAGGTTATAGTGGTATTAATTGGTGTGTTGAAGCCTTTCTTGTTTGAAAAGTAAACTCTTGTTTCTTTGATTCACTAGGGTGACTGAGGAATCCAATGCAGTTGGGGAGAAGAATCCTTCTGTTGAGAAGGAAGGTGGTGAAGATGAAGCAACTGATGCAAACAATGTTAAACCTGCTGAAGAGCAAGCAGAGAAAGAGCCTGAGGACAATGTACTGTATTTTCTTTCGAACTCTCTTTTGTTTATATTATTAGCTTAAGAAGAATAGTTTCTCTTATCTAATGCACGTTTGCTTTTTGTAGGAGATGACTCTGGAAGAGTATGAGAAGGTTTTGGAGGAGAAGAAGAAAGCTCTGCAGGCTACCAAGATTGAGGAGAGGAAGGTTGACACAAAAGCTTTTGAAGCCATGCAACAGCTTTCAAGCAAAAAGAACAACAACGATGAAATCTTCATCAAACTGGTGAGTATCTGGATTCTTTTCCCCTCTTTCAATGCTTCATTTTAGTCTCAGTAATCTGCATCTGTCATAATCGAGTGTGTTCGCTTGTTGACCCTTGCAAATTTTTAATTAGGGAACGGATAAGGACAAGCGCATTACTGAGAGAGAAGAGAAGGCAAAGAAGGTACTAGTTTACCAATGAGAAGGATTAAGCATTTCATCTGAACAAGTTTCTCATTACTTATACGTTTTGTTGTAGTCATTGAGCATAAATGAGTTCCTGAAACCTGCGGAGGGAGAGAGTTACAAACCGAAAAGTGGTTACCGTGGTGGAAGGGGAGAACGAGAAGGACGTGGTGGTAGGGGAGAACGAGAAGGACGTGGTGGAAGGGGAGAACGAGAAGGACGTGGACCAAGAGGAAACCAGAGGTACGGAGGAGCCGTAGGTGGAGGAGGAAACCAGACATACGGAGGAGCTCCTGCACCGGCCATTGGGGACACCGCACAGTTCCCTACTTTGGGAAAGTAAGGTTCTCTGGTTTGGTCCTTCTGTCTCCGTTGGACTCTTGTGTCTGTAATCTGTCTCACTCGTTTTGGATTTTGTTCTTCTGATTTTATTGTTATGGTTATACTCTTCCCCTGAGAGAGCTGAAGGATTTTTGTTTTACGAATCCAAGTTTGCTAGTTTTTAAGTAATGGGTCAAAAAAAAACAGCCATTCTACACTCTGGTGTAACACTTGGTTTTTTTTTAAAAAATATAGTGTGGCATCATTTTGGTCTGCAACCCCCGTTTATAAACATGAAGAAGTTTTTACTAAAGGAGTTTATTGTTCCAAGTACCATTACAAAGAATTTAAAATCTTTAGACACAAAAGAAGAAATTAAAACCAAATACAAAAGATTAATAACATCAACGATGTTCAGATGTCTTCTTACATGCAAACGAATGATATTATATGGTTAAGTGTTACCAAAGCGGATCAAGAGGAGCAGCAGCCTGATTGCTGGTTTACAGGTTGTCCTCTGATCTGGACCGTTGGTGGCTTGGAACCTCCTGCAGGTTGGCTAGCCATTCTGCAAGACAGAACCGGATTAAAACTGATTTACAATTGTAACCAGTTCATAATACTGAGTTTGATTAACGGTGAGTTACCTTGTCTTGATTGCAGCAGTCATGGCCATGAAAGCCTCTTCGACATTGGTAGCATTCTTGGCACTGGTTTCCAAAAATGGGATCCCAAGCTCATCTGCGAAAGCCTGTGTTGGCAAAATAAACATTACAGTTAATCCTTCAGACAAGCGTGCCAAATCTTAACTGTGACAAACTTCTGGAGCATACCTTGGCCGTCTCAGTGGATACAACTTTCTGTGATGTAAGATCACACTTGTTCCCCACCAGAAGCTTGTTCACATTTTCACTGGCGTAGCGGTCAATTTCATTAAGCCATTGCTTAACGTTGTTGAAGCTTTCTTGATCTGTCACATCATAAGTCACCTGACAAAAATATGAAAAAAATATATATATAATAGTTTCATTGATGAATTTCAGTCTTCAGATAACAGGGAGATAGTGTAAGCGTGATATTGAACATACAATTATTCCATGTGCTCCTCTGTAGTAACTGCTAGTGATAGTCCTGAATCGTTCTTGGCCTGCAGTATCCCACTGCATAATTGTTGATATTAGTAAGGCGTGTGATCATGTGCGCATAAAAAATTCCAAATGCTCGTGATGCTGACACGAAGCAAGACAACTTACAATCTGGAGTTTAATGGTCTTTCCATCTTGTTCGACTGTGCGGATTTTCTGCATAAAAACATCATTTTAAAACTAGAACTTTCTATGATTAAGGCATAACAATAGATTAAGTGTAAGATGCTTACAAAGTCGACACCAATGGTGCTGATGTAGCTATCCAGGTACGAATCATCCTGCACATACAAAACAATTGAGACACTTTCAGATGAGCGACAATGGCAATTGATAGTACAACCGTTTGCATAGACATAAATTGAGCAACATATATTGCTGACTAGCATCTGATCCTCAAGGGCCCAGAAAGAAAAAAGAGGTGTAATTACTTACAGCAAATCTTAGAAGCAAGCATGACTTCCCAACACCAGAGTCACCAATAAGCAAAAGTTTGAACAAATAGTCACTGCAGATAGTAAAGAGTAGAAAGAAGCATAAGAGACCTCTTTCATATTTTCCACGAGAAGATGATAAATCTAAAACATTGAGAATAAGCTCATAGTTTTTGAAAGACTACTATTTTCACATAACATACAAGGCAGTGAAGCGAGAATTCAAAACGGAATCTCAAGCTCCATAATCCAAATCGCCTATGGCATTCACACCTTTAATTGTCCAAATTACGAAAAATCGTCGGTATCTCGTGTTTTGACAATGGTTTTACACCTATAATTTTAAACTACAAGAAAATCTTCTGTGTGATAAAGAGAACTAACCGATTTCAACCAAGTATTTCTAGATCTAATAATTATACCGAGTCCCGAAATGAGAGTCAGAATAGAGAAATCGATCAGACACAATAACAAAGCCGACATCAACGAAAATTTACTTAGATTCAATGCAAAAAGCTTCTGCTAAAAATTGATCCACATAAAATCGAAAGAGAAACTTAAATTAGATAACACGTTATATAATTCAAACACGCTAATCGATCTGAAAGATATGAGAATCTTACTATTCAGGATTCATGATTGATCTCGCAGCTGGATCGATCTATCGGTAAAAATTTAAGAACGAGTTTTCGAAAATCAAAAAGAGAAAAGAGCCGTAATCTTCGTCGGTGAAGGAAGACTGAGAAAGAGAAAGAGAGAGACGTGAAACGATCGGTTTGTGTCGACGACGTGGTTAAGAAGAGAGAAAGGCCCACATACGCACCATCTGTTTAAATGCGTCTATTTTGCTGACGTGTCCACGCCAACCCAGAAGATGCGTGGACGAGAAAGTTTCAATTCTCTTCTCCCTTTTCGAGTTTCATACGATTAAAAGAAAATAAATAAAGAAAGGGCTATCAGTCTATTTTCTCCCAGAACTTTCTTATCAAACTATTTCCACACGAACTTTGGGCCTCTGTTTAAATCCGGAAATCACATAGTTCAATTCTTATTTCCCCATTTTTCAGAAGTTTTAAACATATATCCCCCTAATTGATTTTGCGTGGTTTTTCTTATGAACCATTCCGAAACCAACTTCAGACCAAAAATCGGTATTATAAACCCGATATAAACCCGACCCAGATAAAGGAAGACCCGAACTCGTATTTGGCCAAAATCGTCTTCTCTGTCGTTCGTTGTCGTCTTCGTCTTCTCTGTCGTTCGTTGTCGTCTTC
>OVAX01002735.1:0-26382 GCA_900406405.1 Lepidium africanum | reverse complement strand
GTTTCGGCTTTTGTATGACCATCATTTTGTGCTAATCAATGACCATCAGTTTTCTTTTGTGTTTTGACTTTCAGCTTTTGTATGGCTATCAATTTCGACTTTTGTATGACCATCATTTTGTGCTAATCAATGACCATCAGTTTTGTATGGCTTTTGTGCTAATCCCTGATGGAATGTGCTACGGTACGTTGCTGTTGTTGTGATCTTGTGCTCTATCCGTACAGTCCGTTTTAATAGCTTGGAAATAAGACTCTTTAAACAGAAGCTGACAGTACGGATCCTAACAGCAGAGGATAGCTTTGGTCACTTGGAATACTTTCCTCCCTTCCTATACAAATAAAAGACATCACAGCAAAGGACAGGAAGACTGCTAAGCCACATACCTGCACACATCATGCATAGCAATTCCCAGATGGAAAAGATTCTTGAACTTGCATTGCATTTCAATGAATACAATCCATAACTACAAAGTGCGTGTGGAACTAGAAACATTAGAAAGCTTCAATTACAGACACAAGCAATCAATCTAGCAACTTAATGACTACAATACAAACCATACAACCTAACATTAGACCAATGGCCATCACTTTCTTCATCTTACACTCTGATTCCTGCAGTAAGGCATCCATTTTCTCCTTAAATTCATCATCTATCTTCATCTGCAGCTTCTCATTTTCCAGTCTTAGCTGCTCTGTCAAATTCATCTCGAGTCTTTCAAACCGTAAAGACATTCTTTCTATCTCTATGCCAAACACTTCATCAGCCCATTTGAAGACATGTTTATCACCACTTAGCTACAACGATAGCAAAACGAATTTACGGATCAAAATCCTTCAAATCATCAAACAAAACGAATTTGCTCATCAAAATCATCAAACTTGTAAATACAGGTTTCTAATGTAACCTTTTCAGATATTGCAGCTATGCAACGATAATACCATCGATATGGATTGTTCGTTGATCTTGACAATTTCAGATCGACGGCGGCTCCACACCAACACTCCTTCGAAATTCCAGCAACGATCCTTTCTCTGTTCCATGAGAGGATGACCCAGTAGAAGCTTCTGCTGTCAAATTACTCATCACGAAACCAACCTAAGAAGACGAAGACGAAGACGACAATGAACGACAGAGAAGACGAAGACGACAACGAACGATTTCGGCCAAATACGAATTCGGGTCTTCCTTTATCTGGGTCGGGTTTATATCGGGTTTATATCGGGTTTATAATACCGATTTTTGGTCTGAAGTTGGTTTCGGAATGGTTCATAAGAAAAACCACGCAAAATCAATTAGGGGGATATATGTTTAAAACTTCTGAGTGATGGGGAAATAATAGTTCAACTTTTGGATTTCCGGATTTAAGTAAAGGCCCAAAGTTCGTATGGAAATAGTTTGATAAGAAAGTTCTGGGGGGAAATAGACTGAAAGCCCAATGATTTATGTTATATATATATATATATATATATTTATGTTCACAAGCTTCTAAAACGTACTCACTTCCTTAATTTTTTTTGAAAAATTTGATTCCGCATTTCTAAACGCTTTCACTTTTGATTGTATGCAGCTTAGTGATTAACACAATAAAAAATTTGAAAGAAAAATTCAATCACAAATATTTTACTAGATAATATTAGTGTGATGTGATGAGGTTCTATATGTTTCTTGTTCTCTTAGACATTTTTTACATGTTTTTATTGTGATCGCAATTATATACTTGTTTTTCACACCAAATATTAGTTAATGATTGTAAATTAGATTAATGTTTAAATTACATTATAATAACTAGCTATGTATTTCTTGAATAAATTTATATATTTTAATCATGTTATTATAATCAGAATTTTAATTGAAACAAAGAAAAAAAATGAACTACATGCTGTTTTTTTGTGCAGAAAACAACATATAATTAATGGTATTAGTTATTTTGTATTTTTTTTAGATTTAGATGGTTATTTTGCACAGATTTGACTTGGATGCTTTTTTTTGCAAACCATGACCACTTTGATGGTTTTTTTTTGCAGAAAACCCTTAAAAGAAATAGATTAAAGTTTAGGTGGGCTCGAGAGAATTCACTTTGATAAAAACTTGCTTTTGTGTTGTTATGTCATATGTGTATGTAGGCTCAAGAAGTTACAGCGCCTAACATTTTACAGGTGAAGCTCTTATCATTTTTCCATTTGTCGATCATAATCTATTCAGTTTTGAACTTATAGTGTTACTAGCTTAATTTTTATTTTCTCTTTGATCCTCTTACAAGTTCACTTTCTATATGAGTATAACAAGAAACCTATGAAATTGATTAAGTATCATATGTATTTACAAACTAAGTCACATGTTCATATAACAACACCATAAACTATAAGTTCAAATTCATGTGTTATGAAGTATGTGACTTAGTTTGATACTTAATATTTACAAAAGTTTATATGTGAAGTATCAAAGTCACAAAATCACGTATTATGTATCAAATCGTGTAATTAGATTTAAATAAATTTAATGTAAGTGATTGTACATATAAACGTTTGTAGCTTAGTGGATATCGAGTCCATTGTTCCTAGCAGAGATTGTAGGTTCGGTTCCATACTCATGCCCTATTCATTTGTCTTTAAAAATAGTTAATGGTCTGTAGGTCGGTCTGTTAATCTGCTTAGTTTAGCGGACCGGACTAAGACATTAATATAAGATTCGCAGTCTTAATAGGCTGACTCGCTGCGGTCCATTAAATTAATAAAGATCCACAGATTTGAATCTATTGGACGCGGGCCGGCCCGTCTAACATGCGTATAATGTCCTGTAATCGGTTTCCCAAGGCAATCAAATATAGCAAATTTCTGATAGCACAATTTAGGTTTATAAAGGGGTATCCCCTAGGTTAACTGGGAAAAATTGTGCAAAAAGAGCCAGATATTAATATAAGGTCTGCGGTTTTAACGGGTTGACTCGCTGCGGTCCACTAAATTAATAAAGATCCGCGTATTTGAGCTCGTTGGACGCAGGTCGGCCCGTTTGTCATGCCTATGATGTCCTGTAATCGGCTTCCCAAGGCGGTCAATATAGCAAATTTCTAGTGGCACAATTTAGGTTTTTAAAGGGGTATCCCCTTGGTTAAATGGGAGAGATTATGCAAAAATAAGATATAAGGTGCTTTAAGCTTTAGAGCAATCGATGAATTTAACTCTGCTCTATTAGCTAAACAATTATGAAGACTATTAGATTATCCTACCTCTTTACTTGCTAGAGTTCTCCAAGGAAGCTATTTCGTGGGCTCTTATCCTATAGATCCCAGATGACTATATTCACCTTCATATGGTTGGCAAAATATAATATCAGCATAAGCATTAGTTATGAAAAGCTTAATCAACAGAGTGGCAAATTGAGATACAATTCTATTTTGGAGGGACCCATGGATCCCGGACAATAATCCAAGACCACCATACTGAGTTAGACCAAATATATACCCGGATCTAAGAGTATCAGACTTGATGGACTCTCTCATATACTTATAGAGAGAGGCCCTAATTAAACGATTGTTTGATCCAAGAGATGCTGAATTGATTCTAGGGATTCACATTTCCAAAAGATATACTACAGACCGTTTAGGTTGGCATTATACCAAGACGAGTTTCTACATTGTGAAATCAGTATATTGGACAAAACGAAATATATCACTATCTGCGATGAGATCTTTTATTCCACATATCCAAGACTTACAGTCTCAAGTGTGGAAAATAAAGGCACCGTAGAAAAAAATACATTTTATCTGGCATGCCATTTCAGGATAATTGGTGGTTAAAACACAAATAGCATGACGGGGCATCGATTGTGATGACTGTTGTGACATATGTGGAGTAAATGAAGAAACAATAAACCATGCTTTGTTTGAATGCCCTCCAGCTATCCTGGCTTGGGCGCTATCTAAGAACCTTGCATGATAAAATTTGTGTGGGTCATTTGTGTATTCTAATATTGATCACTTAATTTGGAGGATCCCTAAGACGAGGAATTTTGGAGCTTTCCCTAGATTTTATGGTTCTTATGGAAGATGGGAAATGAGAAGGTTTTTTGAACAAGGATGAAGACCCCCGAGACGTAGTCTTAGCAGCAGAAGTAGAGGCAGAGGCCTGGGAGGTGTCTCGGAAAGAAATGATTGATATGATAGACAATGAATATGTGATGTTATGACAACAAAATGAGAAGATTTCCAGGTCGTTAACTACTAACCAACTGTTTACTAGATATATATGTATGGTTGATATTTCCTTGATGATAGAGACGGAGTGAATATGGGGGTGCAGAGTATTTGACGAAGTCTTTCTCCACTACATTCAAAATTGGAGGCGCTTCTCTGGGCTATGCCCTGTCTTATATCGATCCTGATAACGGAGGTGGAGTTCTTAGTGGATTGTTCCGAGTTTGTCAAGATGATTAAGGACCCCTTAGCATGGCCAGCCTTCACACCTTATCTCGACGACTTCTCAAGACTTCAGAGTATTTTTAGAGCTTGCTCCTTTGATCACACGTGCACTTAATTTAGTTTAAAATCTATTATGAGTCACATGTACTTTTCTCCTTTTTACTTTAAAACCAAATTTCAACCACCAAAGTGGATAATAATAGATTACAATCATTTTTACTTTTTTGATTCTTTACTATAAGTTCATTTCTGATTTTGAAATGATAATTTTTTTCTGTCCATGGTTTGAAATGAAAATCGATTTGAAATGATCATTAATTATTGAATGGTCCACCACATCGATGTGTGTTTCATAACTATGAACATATTTTTAGTTTGTGTTTATTTGTATTCGTTATTTAAAACAAATTTATTCATTTTGGTTGAACATATTTCTTAATTATTTCTTTATAATATATTTCTCCACCGTATCACTTCTCTTTATTTTTTTATAATAGAAAAATAATAATAATTATAACCATGTTTTGAAAGCTTTATTACACGTTTAAATTTATGTCTAAGTGTTAAAAAAAATAATAGGTAAAATAATTTTTTTGACTTATAGATTTTCAGGGGGGTCAACTTGGTCTTGTGGATTCTCCACATTGTTGCTCATGTAGAAAAGGTTGTTGTTCCCATAATTCCGGTTCTTATATCCCCCTTGGTAATTCCTATTGTTGCCAACAAAGTTCACTTCTTTTTTAACTTCTTTACAACCCTCAAGTACCTCTTCTTGACTACTTGGTTGTCCCATTGCACTCATCGAACCTCAAATACCCCATTCACTTCTAGGTAGAAAATACCCAAAAATTTATCTCTAGACACTCCATGATGAGGGGCAACTCCTAGTGTACCTCTTCAATCTCTCTGAAGTTTCATACAGACTCTCTTGAGCTATTGCTTGAAGCTAGTAATAACATTTTGGAGCTTGGCCATCTTTTGTTTGGGGAAGAACTTGGTGACGAAGTCCCTCTTAACTTTGTCCCAAGTAGAAACCAAATCTAATGGTATATTCTTCTCCCATTGAGAAGCACTATTCCCCAAAGAGAATGGGAACAATATCATTTTTACTGTGTCCTTTGGGACTCCATTAATCCTCATGGTCCTACACAACCTCTCAAACTGATCTAAGTGATCCAGAGCATCTTCCAATGGCGGCCCATTGTACCTATGGTTTTTAATCATGTTGATCAAGCTAGACTTCACCTCAAAGTTGTGAGCATAGATATGAGGGACAAAATCCCTTCTAACTTCTCTCAAATTGGGCTCGTCAAAAGCCCCTATCGGTCTCTCTTCTACCAGTCCATAGGGTAGAGGAACAGGCGGTGCTCAGACCCCATTAACATCCTCATCAGCATGTGCAACCTCTGGTTTCTCACTTCTTTGGTAAGCCATACCCAAGCGAGTTGAAAGGTCCTTTCACTCTTTGGCCCTTCTTTCTCTTGCGGCTCGCTTACTCTCTCTTTCAAAGTGAAACAAGTCTAAATCATTGTCACTAACTTTTCCTTGGTAACTTCGAGTTTGCATACACCTACAAGTGAGCAAAGAAAACAACAAGGAGAATGTGAGTAAACAAGAAAATAAAAGTTTCTTGTCGGAAATTTATCCAAATCAAAAAGGCTAATTGCATAAACTCCCCAGCAATGATGCCAATTTGATGTTCATCTTTTTCAAACACTTTGATAATTACAACAAATGCGAACAATCACAACATTGTAACATTTGAGGTTTGAAACCACAAAAAGTCCATAATTAACACGATGAGATGGAAAGGAAATAAACTAACAACCTAATGAAAACAAAGGAAATAAAATAAGCAAGACTCAAATGATTAAAAAGCAATGGATCTAAGGATGGGTAATTGATCAAGGGGATAACAAATGATTCAAGATAGATTAAGGTTCAAAACACAAGCAGCTTCCTAGGAATTGAGACTCATTCAATCTAGGTCAATCCTCTCTCGTGGCTATCAACCCCTATGCAAGCAATGGGCAAACTAAACTCTCAGTTTTCAACCTAAGGCTTAACAAGTATTAAACACAAGCTCACAAAGACCTTTTTCAACCCTAACACTCATCTCTCGCTAGCTAGGGAATGAAAACCTGCAATAAGGCTATTTCAGGACATTCATCGAACATCTCTCGGGCGATATCTTTCCTACCATCTAGATTACTAGTTGATCAGACTAAATCTAGCTTTAAGCACACTTTGAGTGGAGGATCTATAGATCTAGCAACCCTAGCAACAAAAATTAATCATTAAGCCCCTAGATCTACTTAACCTTCAACCATTAGGTGACTACTCACATATAATCACACAAATACCAAATCTAATGATAAACATAGTTAAAATGGTAAATAGAAATAGAGAAGGGGTTAAGAAGAAACTCTTAATTGGAGAATGAAACATAAAGATGCTGATAAACCCATTAGAAATCCTTCAAGGTTTCTTCCTAAAGTCTCCAAATCTTCAAACAAGTAACTAAAGGATAAAATTTTTAAACTTTGCCAAAAGTATGCTAAAGAATGAGTCGGTGGCTTGGACCAAAGGTCCTTACCTTTAACTAGTGTGCAACAAAACCCTGAAAATGTGTTGTGTTAACCCGAGAAACCGGATTAAATCTAAGATAAAATGGTGTGTTTTAGTGACTCCACGTCATTGGATCGGCCACTACTTTTCAGGGATCGGGTCGCTACTTTGCGTGGTTTGGCTGTTACTAGCTCTGTCTGGTGGAGCCCCGTGTCGCGACTGGTAATCACTCTAGATTGGCCCGAATTTCAAGTTGGATCGGGCATATATGGTCTTCTGAAATTATGCTTTGGTTTGCATCCGGATCAGGCGGTACCGCCCGGAATGGCCACGACCTCATCCTGATTGGTCCAATACTCGGCTTGGTTTGGTTGATCCGGATAACACCTTGGTTCCTTAATTTTTCACATGTGCCGAAGTCTTCTTCTACCCACTCTATGCATCCATGCTTCATTCCATCCACCAAGGTTTCCATCACTTAGAAAAAGACTCAAAAAGGAGAAAATATGCAACCATCTAACCCTATACCCTAGTGATGTAAAATGGATGCAAATCTACACTAAGGTGGAAAAATATGAGTCCTAAATGATGCGAAAAAGGTAAAAGATGAATGAAAAGATGGTTAATAATAGTGTATATCAAATCTTTGGTTATGAATGATGATTTGTGGCTACAGATGAAACTTAAAGTCTAAGTAGTAAAACGTAAATCCCAATAAATAAACCTCATGTCATTTTGGTAGATATATTATACGGTCTAGTTCTAGTGGGCTGACTGAATAGTAAAACAGCACGTAATTTTACTTTTCGTAACACTTCAGTTCTCGGCCCGACATTATCACAAAGAAGATTCATAAAATTTGATGGCTCGTCAGAGGTTTCTCTTCCTTCTTGCTGTTATGGTGGAGTTGAGCGTGACAGGAATTTTTGCTGGAGCAGTCGGCATGAATTGGAGGATAGAAGCTTCACACCCTCTTCCGAAGTTGAAAGACGTTGCCAAAGTGAAGCTTTTCAATGCCAACCCAAAAGTCCACCAACCTCTCTCTGGCACCAATATTGGTGTTACTGTTAGAATATGCAATCCCATGCTCAAGAGCTTGAATGCATCCAAGCATGTAGCAAAGATTTGGGTTCATGACATTATCACTCATTACTTCAATGGCACAAATAAAGTTCGAATCGAGTATTTTCTTCCTCGTTCTCTTAATTTATTTATTTTCAATTAGCTACCATTTTGTATTTAATATATGTAGCAAGTTTATATTTTTCTAGATTTCAAGTTCTCAAGTTGGAAATTTCATGAATAGACCAGTTTCTTATTTTGCTTTGTATCTTTTGATTTTTCTTTTCTTTGTCAAAGTTAGTACATTTTTCGTCCATTGCAACGATAGCGTAGAGTGAGACGGGAGATGGATAATACTTTAGTTTAACGTTTGCTTGGTTAATACTTTAGAAGAAGACATGTAAAATCGAAATATATTCAATTACTATCTTTGTGTGTTTTCTTGTTAAACTCACATATAGAAAATAGAAAGTGTTTAGTTGGAATTTGTTTCAGTCTAAAGCTTCTTATTATGAACTAATCTTCAAAGGATGACTTTAAACACATCAATAATGGAGGATTTCTTATTGGGATTGATTTGTAGGTACGTGGCATAAGATGAGCCATTTCTCTAGAGTTATAGCTATCAATATAGGTCTTTTGTCATTGGAGTAGCTATGAACATTCAAAATGTTTTAGCAAAGCTGAGCTTAGTAAGTGAAGTGAAATTCGTAGTCTCTTCTAGCTTTGACTCCTTTCTTTCTGAATCTGGTCGACCTTCATCGTAACAGTTTAGGGCTGACCTCAATAAAACCATGATCGAACTCCTTTCCTTTCTCACAAAGCGTCACTATCCTTTCTTCGTGACAATCTCTCAATTTCTAAACTTTCACCAGAACAAGAACATCTCTCTCGACTTTAGCCTCTTGAAGGAAACGGCACAGGCTCACAAAGACAGACGTAAAATCTATAGAAACATCTTTGATCAGAGCTACGACACACTTGTCTCTGTATTGTCCTCAGTTGGGTTCTCAGATGTAGATATTGTAGTGTCAAAGATCGGTTGGCCTACAAATGGAGCAACCAATGCCACATCAGCGACCGATGAGGCTTTCTTGAAAGGAATGATGGGTTACTTAGAGAAAAAGACGAGTACTTTGTTGTGTCCTCTGGTGGAAACCTTAATTGAAAACCTTTTGGATGAAGATCAGAGAAACGTAGCTTTAGGGAACTTTGAGAGGCACTAGGGAGTGTTTACATTTGATGGTCAAGCCAAATACAATTTCAGTTTCAACTGTAATTCTAAGAAACTACTTAGCGCGCAGAATATTCAGTTGCTTCCTCCTAAGTGGTGCGTGGTGAACAATAACTAGGACATGTCAAATGCATCAGCAAAAGCCTTGATACCCCTTGGTGGTTCACGTTCGGCCATTAGCTAGCCAGACAACATGTGATACGCATGCAACAGGTTGTACAAACAAAATGATTATTGGACATATAAAGTTGCGATTTTGGTGGACTTGGTTTGATCTTTTTGGGGATAGTTGCAAATTCTTGATTAACCTTGACACTTCTCATTCATCTTCTAAAATTCCTATGTTGTTTCAGAGTTGGCTTCTCCTCATATTCTTCTTACTATCTCCGATTCTATCGAAGTTGTAGTCACAAAGTTTATTAGATTTTGCCTCACAAAAGGTTTAAGGTTTTGATGTATTATGTACAACCATTCACATATAAAAACTGTTGTTGGGCCGGGCTTCAAAAAGTTGGGTGAATATGGGCCTCAAGAACGACGACAGTTATCTAATGGAAATCAAGTCCAGTTACTTCTGAGTTCCGACGCCGATCGGTTAAGATAAGATATTAAGAATTTAAGATGAACTGAATTCGTGAGAGATATAAATAGCAGCACGCGACATAATATTTTAACGACTATTAAGGCTCACAATTCGCTTAGAGCTTTGGTCTGTTTATCGCAAACCCTAGGTCATGGCTGGGATGTACAATCAAGACGGCGGCGGAGGTGCGCCTATCCCGTCGTACGGTGGTGATGGATACGGCAGCGGTAAAAGTTATGGAGGTGGTGATTCTGGATATGGAGGACGCGGTTCCTCTGGCGGAGGTGGTTACGGCGGACGCGGTGGTTACGGCGGCGGAGCTGGTGGTGGCGGTAGAGGAAATCGAGGTTTGTGTTAAATCTTTCCAGATCTGATGGATTTAGTTTTGCGATTCTTTGGATTTCTTCATTCCTTGCTTGGCTACTTTCGTACTATTTTGGTATTCTCTCCATAAGTTAATGATTCGATTTGATTCAGGCGGTGGCGGTGGTGGATATCAAGGAGGTGATCGCGGTGGAAGAGGAGGTGGTGGCGGTGGTGGCAGAGGTGGTGGTGGAAGAGAGGGAGATTGGCGTTGTCCTAACCCTAGGTAAAATTCCCATCAATCTTTGGTTTTTCTTGGATCCATTATTTTTGCCTGCGTAATGGAATTGGATAATAAGTATATTTTGAAGTTGTTTATCCTCGAAACTGTTTATATATAGTTGTGGGAACGTGAACTTTGCAAGAAGACTTGAGTGTAACAAGTGTGGTGCACCTGCTCCTTCTGGTGGTGGTGGTGGTGGTGATCGAGGAGGTGGTGGGTATAGCCGAGGTGGAGGTGGAAGTGATCGTGGCAGTGGTCGTGGGGGTAGAAATGATAGTGGTAGGAGCTATGAGAGTAGTAGATATGATGGTGGTAGGAACAGTGGTGGTGGCAACTATGGTAGTGGTAGGGAAAATGGTTCATATGGTCAGGCTCCTCCTCCCACAGCTATTCCTTCTTACGATGGATCTGGAAATTACCCTCCGCCCTCTGGCTATGGAATGGAAGCAGTACCCCCTCCTTCAAGCTACTCTGGTGGGCCCCCATCGTATGGTGGTCCCACAGGGGGTTATGGGGGTGATGCACCAAGCGCTGGTGGTCGGGGTGGTAGGAGCGGTGGCTATGATGGCGGTAGTGCACCTCGACATCAGGAAGCTAGTTATGGAGATGCAGCTGCTGAAAACCGCACCCAAGTCAAGCAGTGTGATGCGGATTGTGGTGATACGTGTGATAATGCTAGAATATACATCTCTAATTTACCTCCGGATGTGACAACTGATGAACTCAAGGATCTCTTTGGTGGCATTGGCCAAGTAAAAACACTGGTCTTTTTATTTCTGTATTGATTTTACATCTTGGAATAAGATTTTCTTCTGCCATGGATTCTTGTTCGTTTATTTATTTAGTGCACTGAATGGACGTGTACATCTTGTTGGATCTATAATAGGTTGGAAGAATTAAGCAGAAGCGGGGTTACAAAGATCAGTGGCCTTATAATATCAAGATTTACACAGATGAGAATGGAAAGAATAAAGGTGATGCCTGTCTGGCTTATGAAGATCCTAGTGCTGCACACTCCGCAGGAGGCTTTTTTAACAGTATGTACCACGGAATTGCTGTCTAGTTTTTAAATTGCAACAAAATTCTGTTTGATGAACTGAGGTTGATTGTTTTGTAGATTATGAAATGAGAGGGAATAAGATTAGTGTAACAATGGCAGAAAAGTCTGCTCCCCGTGCTCCCACCTTTGACCAAAGGTATCTGTCTGAATTCTTGATTGAGGAGTATGTGTTTTTTGCTATGTTAAGTATATGTACTTTGTGTCTCCTAACTTTATTGATTGGCCTTGTTTCCATTTGAAGACTTTATTGGTACACCTATCTATGTAATTATCTCTGCCATCATACTATGTCTTAGGTGTATGTTTATGCCATAGGAAAGTTTTACATAGTTATACATATGCTGTAAGTTTTAGCGGTGGCTGCTTTTGGTTTGTTAAGAGGGATTCATTATTAGGACAGCAGCAAGCTGGTTATTCTGAGTTGGTCTGTGTGTGATGTAATAATGTGGTTGTTGTGGATGTTGCAGAGGCGGAGGTAGAGGAGGAGGGGGTGGCTATGGTGGTGGTGGGGGAGACAGAAGAAGAGATAACTATGGTTCTGGACCAGACAGAAACTACCATGGGGGAAACCGGTCTCGTCCATATTGAGAGAAAGAGATGAATTAATAAATCAGCTGTAATGTGTTCTAAGCGTTTTGTGTGTGTTGTTGGGATGTGGGGGATTTTAGTAATATTTTGCGTTCATCGGGGGGAATGTTCTATGAATCATCATCATATTGAAGATACAAACCAAAAACAAACAAAAAAAGGAGAGGTAGGTTTTTTGTTCACTTTGACCTTGAGCAAAATTTACCCCTATTTTCTCCTTGCTTGTTCTGTTTCTTTCGAGATATATTATTTACGCATGTCCGGTTTATTCTTTTTTTCTCCCACAATGTGAAATGTTTTGTTTTTGTTTTATTGAAGGAAGCTGATAACTAACTGCAAAATGCATTGCAAATTGGTGCTAAGGGTAGGGTTCATGATGATTTCAGGTGAGTGCATTCATCTTAATCACTACTTTATACACCAAAAATCCCCCATTTGTTGATCTCTCTTCCCTTCCTACCCCTCTTTTTTGACTATGTTCAACATAAACAAATCAGTCATGTGTTTCACATTGTGTATGCACTCATTTAGGCGAACACAGTGATCACCTTTACAAATTCAGAGATCTGTTATCTTTCTTTTCTCTTTTTCTCTTAATTTTGTTTTATAGCAACGTATGTTCCGTGAAAGGCGAGGAGCATGGCTAAGCACTTACCACTTAGTGTCTGATCCGTTGATCTGAAGTAGGCAGTGGCTTTTCATATTTCAACATGATGATATTAATGCTAACTAGGTCGGGGTCTTAGTTAAGTTATTACAAAAGGCTAGCAGATTATAATTAGAGAAGTGGTTAGTAAGATAGTTCCCGATGAGTAAAGAGTGTTTCGTAAAGTTTAGATGTATGTATGCGCAGAGATAGGACATAACATAGTAATGTCTGAATTTGATTCAGTAGACCGGTCTGATATATCCCATAACTGCGGACGGGTTGTTCCGAAGAATATAATAATTTTTCTTGAGACATGAAAATTAAATTTGAATATGTAAGGTTCACTTAAAATACCATTTTTATCTAAGTGTTTATATATTTGTCTTCAATACTAATTAGTTCAAGTATCATATGAATCTACATGACATATTATAGATGTTTGATGGTTTTTGTGTAAAAGGTTACTTATTAGTTTTGCGCGTTAGAAAAAATTGTACGCTTTTACATCGAGGCCCTCTATATAGACTTATAATTTGAATCTACATATTTACAAAAAGGAATAAAACAGAATGATGATGAAGTTCCCACGAGATATACTATCAAAAAACTGGATTCTTAATACAAGGACGTGAAGTTTCTCCTTATCAATTTCAAAAGTCTCCGGCTAGTGATCTAGACAATGAGATTAAAGGAAACCGATGACCATTTTTTGTAAAAGCCAACAAAGAGAAAGTTGAGTTTCATAACAAGTATCATGGAAAAACGGTTAAGTTATTATTGAACTTTTTTTCATTGTGTCAAATTCTACATGAATTTTTGATTTGGTATTTTTCTAAGTTTTGTGCGTGAAAATTCAAATTCTCCACACTAACTTTCTCATTTATGCGAAAACACACAAACTTTCTTATTTGTACTAAAACATACATTGACTTAATGAGGTGTTAGTCAACTGTTAATAATCTGTGATTAGGCTAATTCTGATGACATGTGTCGTCTTATGTGGCTTAATAAAAGTGAGTTGGCATCATTGACAGACAAAATTAAAACATTGTCGTTTATTTATTCCAGAATGAACTAAATCTCAACATTATCGACATTCTTCTTTGGGTCGACGGTCTATTTCCGCCTCAAAGTTTCAATATAACAACATATCAACCTATACTTAGATCTTATGTCTAATTCCATCTAAAGTATATATGCAAGGCCTAATTGATGCAAAACTAGATAATGACTATCGACACTACAAGAAAAATGCACATTATTTGCACAGAAAATATGTTATCATATCTATTACATAGCGTTTTCACTAATGCTATGTCATCGGCAGCTATGGTAGAGTCTACCCGTACGATAGCATTATTTGTGTAAGCTATTATATTGTGTTCTATGATAGCGTTAAAATTGTTATATTAAATAGTCTTTTATGGCACCTATTAAATGATGTAATATATTTTATAATAGCAATATTTATATGTTATTAAACTATATAACTATATAATATTGCTGTAACATTTAGAACAATGACGATATATTTGGTATGCTATAAGCGATTATATTTGTTTTTCTTTGCTTAAAACATATCTGATATACATTAAACATACATAAGAAACTCGTCTCAATCCAATCCATATATATTAAACATCCAAAAGACATGAATCCATACATTTTTGACCACATTTAACTACAAATACTACCTTCCTATTAAAACATCATACAACCAACATACTATAACATTACACAATATCTTCCATACAATCGATTTCAAAAGAATACCTCCAAAATGCAGCATCGTTAATCTTCAATCACTTCAATAAGGTTACAGGTCACGACACATGTTATGATCATGATGTTAGTGTTGGAGCGTGAATTACCTTTATATAGAGAATAGTTGATAATATGAATAGGAGATGTAAGATCTCAGTAAAGCAAAAAGAAGTATATGTCAAGGTAAATATACTCACCGCAATATAGCCATTGTGAAGTCTTTATTTCCATCTAAAGATGCCTGAAAGTACAACCGAGAATCTAGAAATTTGAAACAGATAAGAGGAATATAAGCTAAAGGCCTGCAAATTTCAGTGAGATAAAAAGGCTTATTGCAACATTATTTAAGGTTGCTAGAATCAATGTCAGCAAAATATAGATAGTTGAAATTAAAGTTAAGAAAGAGAGAACCAAAAATGTGGCAAGTATGAAAAACGTACAATACAATTGGACCAAAACGTCCAAGATCTTTCTTAACCCATAGCAAGAAGTCCTTCAGCTTCAGAGCATGATGTAACTATAAATTAAATCAAATCAATCCATCAATTCAATTCAATCAAAAAAGAAGAATCTATAAAACTTGTTTCTCCACCAAATAGATGGATCTAACAACCACAAGCTTTTGACATTCAAGAACATAGATAAATCCTAACTTATTAGGATCCACCAAAAAGGTTAATTTTATGTTCTACCCAGAAAAGAAAAGAAAAAAGGCAAAAAAAAATAAAGCAGAGTCAATAACTAGTTCTTAAACACTCAAAATTATCTATTAACAAAATTTTACTAAGCTCCATTTGAAAAAAAGTAGATAAGAGGAAATGATGAAACATAGACCACGAGTAGCAATTACATGTAGCAACATTAGAGACCGAGACAAAAGCACTTCAAATATCAAGAGAAGGGAGAAGGTCACATACACGATCGAAATCTGGATTTTTCACCAGCTATTGCATATCGGTCAGCTATGGAACGAATCTGAGGATACTGTAAGTGCAAAACTGTAACATTTGAGCATAGTCTAAGTCAAGCTTATGAAATTCACGCATGTTAATTTCTTAAAAGTAAAACAAAATTAGTTTATGAAATCAAAACTTAGGTCGAAATCAAGCTTCGATTTGTTATCTCAGAGAAGAAGAACCAACCTAAATCAATGAGAAGAAGAACTAACCTAAATCAATCGAAATCAAACTAAGACTCACGGAAAATTGAAGACCGTTGATTACAAATTCAAGCACTAGAAAACATAATAGATCAAATTACCTTGCGGTGGAGCAGAAGAAACTCGAAGAATTACAACGAAAACGGGAAAAGGGAGAGCAAAAGGAGAATAAGGAAGATTTAAGGTTGAAGGTAAATAAAGGTGATATTGAATTTCCTTTTTGTTGTTTACGAAAAAAATACTTTTATATTTGTGATTAAAGCAAAACAAAACAAAACAAAAATTGGATAAGTGTTGCGTATGTTTATTTTAGGCTCCAAACCAAAATTTTAGGCTTCAAAGCCAAAATTTTGATTCCCACTTAGTTATTAAAAAGCTTAGCTTTTCTTGATTGCTATCATTTTTAAATTAATTTTACCATTTAATAGCAATTATGAAAACTGAGCTATCCTAATGTGCTATCAATGCACCTTTTTTGTAGTCGAATTCCACACATAGTTTAATTGCACAAATTGCTAGATAATTATGTTTTTGTTGTAAACCAACAATTGGTTATGATCTTAAATCATTAATTAATCGAATCTAAAACCCGACCAAATCTCAAATAGACAACCGAATTTGAGGGTGTTAGGATAAATGTTGTCTATTTGAGATTTGGTCGGGTCTAAAATTAGTTTAGGTTCGGTTATTTAAGGGTTTAAAATTGTAATGAATTGTTGGTTTACAACATAACCATAATTATATAGCAATTTGTGCAATTGGACAGATTTTGTATACTATGTGTGAAATTCTATAGTCATTATCTAATTTTAGGTGCAATTAGACCTTACATGCATATTTTAGATGAAATTAGATAGAGAGTCTAAGTATAGGTTGATCTGTTGTATTGAAACTTTAAGATGGAAATAGACTCTTGACCCTTCTTCTTTCTAAAATCTTAAATCCCCATCGATCTCCTTCTTCTTTCTTCTTCTCGGTTTCGTAAACTATAGTGCTCCATCAATTACTCATGCGCGTCGATTCAAGTTAGTGAATATAATACTATTTTAATTATGGGTTAGGTCGTGTAGTGAATTTAATACTATTTTAAAATCTGTAAAGTTAAATCCTTGGTAATAAGTAATGGCTAACAAGTAATTGAAGAGTGAGATAAAAGATCAGATGAGAGGGATTCCTTCAATATGTAGGTGTGGAAAATCTGTTGTAATAATGACATCTTTCATACCTAAAAATGCTGGAAAATTGTTTTATGCTTCCCTTATGGAACGGTAGGGGTAAGATTTTGTTTTTTTGAACAAATTGGTTTCTTATCTGTTTTTGGTATTATTTGGTCACATAGGTTTGCACTTTTACAATACAAATGGAGTCATCTATTTAATTGGACTGAGAGGTCAATGCTGGAAGAAGTTAAAGATTTGATGGAAAAGGTTGACAATTTGGTAGTTGATGCATGGAATTTACAAAAGAGTCTAAGTGTTTGTCAGTCTGAGATTGAAAGCTTAGCAAATAAGTCTTGTTTGTGTGAGATAGCTACTATTAAGAAAATCGAAGAGTACGAAATGAAGATCCAAAACTCGAAGAATATTATGGGAATTGTTTGTCTCCTTGTGGTGGTTTTTAAGCTCCTTTTTTAGCATAATTGTAGCCAGTTTTTAATTGTTTAATGTAGTCTAATTGTAGCCTAATGGTGTTAGGTTGTTATACTCAGTTATGGTGTGTGGTTGCTGTACTTGGTTTTTACGATCACATATGGTGTAGTCGGATTTTATGATCATATGTGGTGTAAGGTTGTAGTAGCAAAACTCTTATTTAACATGTTGGTTAAAGATGAATTATATAAATATGTATATTTTGCCTAAATAACGTTTGTTCAATCAATTATTTTTTGAAGTTTTTGGAATCATAAGAACAACAATAAAGAGGTTCAATTTCATAATAATATTAGTAGTCTACAAAAATAAAAAAATTTAGAGCAACAAGACAAAGCCACAAATAGCCCTTTATATTAGCAAAAATTCAGTTCTAATAAAGCTCTATAAGTGTAACGGAAACAGTCACAAAGAACCCCCAAAAATAGCCGATATTAGGTCCAAAGAAGGATCTAAAACGCAGCCAATTAAAACTCCAAAAGACTACGAAGTTGAGCTCCAAAAACTGCCAAGTAAAACACCAAAAAAACTGTCAAGTTAAGCTTCAAAAATACTGCCAAATTGAACTTTAGAAAACTGCCAAGTAATGGACTCACAATTAAACCAAAACCAAAAAAGATTAAACCAAAACACTGCCAAAATATAAGCATCAAATTAATGGACTCGGAGTTACCTTACTTATTTTGTCTAGGTTGACTTGGTCCTTCCAAATTAATGAACTCACAATTGGATCATAACCATCTTCCATCCGCCTTGTATGTGATGACATCTTCTTTGCTCTCATTAGCTGAACCCCAATGTTACTACATTTTTTAACATTGTGACTAGCGAGTCCACAATGTCTACAAGTCATAACTCTTTTTTTTTCTTGGAGCCTTCTTCGTTGGAGACTCGTTTCTACCTTTCTTCCTCTTCGGCCTACTTCCTTCCAATTATGTTTTCAGTCTGTCCAATCATGATTGAGTGTGACAAAATAATTGATATACTTTTCCCAATATTGAATCTCATTGATTGGCTTAATCGACTTAACATACATAGGTTGTTGTGTTAAATTGAGAAACCAAGATGAGATGTAGTCCTCATTGTTAAGCTTCTTCCCCAATATAACTCTCAAGGCATGATGACATGGACTCCACTCATATGCCACCTCCTATAGGCACATTCCTTGTTCTCATATTGATGCTAATAGGCTGACCAAACTCAAGGATATCACACCTTCCATTTGACCTAGGAATCATCCTAAAATTCTTAGTTGCCTTCTCTTGCTCCCTTTCTATCATCTCCATGATTTTTGGTGTGAATCTTGATTGATGTTTCAATGCTTTAGTCCTCCTATGATCAATTAAAAGCATATTTTTCCTCTTAATAGTCTTAAGCGTCTCTACCATTGCTAGATACCTCCCCGGATCAATTGCATTATTGAATGACTCTGAAATGTTGTTGTGTATATCCACACAACACGAATCAAGTGAGCAAAAGGCAAGGCTACAATATCATGTTCCTTTCCATTATTGCATCATGAAGTTGCATATTATACCCTTTGATGGCCTCAAGACTAGTTTTATACTTTTGCCGAGTGTAACTCTCTGCAAGTCACCAAAACATCCTCTTCATGTCGCTTTGGTGAGGGAATATCTTCTTTTAGATTTCCATACACATGACAAGCACACATTCTATAGTCGATATTTGGAAGCTCTATGTGAGCAGCATTCAACAGACCCTATCATAATATATGATCCAACATGAGAACCTAATCATTATACTTTAATGAAACAAGAAAAGTGGAAGAGAATATATGATTACCTTCTGCCGGTCAGAGATGATTGTAAATCCCTTACCATCAACTAACTCCAAATCAAATTTTAGTTTCTTTATGGATTAACTCTAGTTCTCCTCATTCTCAACATCGACAACAACCCACACAATAGGGTACATGCCGTTGTTCGCATCCCTTTCAACCGCTGCCAACAACTATCCTTTAAGATTGCACTTTAGGAAACATCCATCAAATTCAAACACTTTACGACACCAGGACTTCCATGTATTGACATCAAAACAGACATATATTCTTCTAAAATACTCTGAACAGTCATCTCCAAAATGTGTCTCTAAGTCAATTGTTGAACCTTCATTTGATCTACAATGAAAAAAATAGAACAATAACTGTAAAACTTGCCACAAAAACAATTACTAAATTCACAAAACACTAATCTTAAAAGCTTTGTCTTAAAGTCCTTTAACCTAAAAAACTGCTCCTCATGTTACTTTTGGATAATTTGTAGAGTGTTTGCCTTCGCTTTCTGACATGTATCATTAGTTGTAAACAACTCACATCTCTGTAAAAGCTGGTCCTGAATTGCTTTTGGCTTCATCTCAGGATCATTCCTATATCATCCAAAAAGAGCTTTGCAAGCACACCACCCTTGAGAATCTTACTACACTTATCGCCCGTACATATATGCTCATCTTCGTACGTCTTAACCATCCATTTACCTATTGGTATTTCATAAGAACTCTATATATTCCAAAGGCAACCATCAATACTACACTTGGCTCAAGATAAACCCTAACCATATATACTCATCTTTATGCTATTTCTTTCCTTTCAAATATAATTAACTAAAGCTTTTTTGAACTCCTCAACTCCATCAAAAACTTATCTAAGCTTGAGAATACCACTACCTCGCTTACATCTTACAACATCATCAGCCTCTTCTTCACTACCGAAATTTGGTGGTGTGTCATGATAATCAAAGTCATCATCGTTTTCGTCACCTTCTTCACCATCTTCAGTGTTGCAACATTGTTCTCAAATCTAACCTCATTTGCAATTGGCTCATCTCCCAAGACATCGTTTGAATATTCAGCTATGTTCACAACGAATATATCCACCAGACCAGTCCACTTAGCATCTTCAATCATCTTTTCTATACCACGACCATCTCCACCACAAAAAAACCTTCCTTTCACTATGTTCTTCCAATGACATTTTGTACCATAGATTAATATTATTATACAATCCACCACCTAACATAACTATTAATACCTCCAATATCTCCTCTGGATTACAGTTTATCCCATGATATTCACCTCCAGTATAGATCACTCTGCTTGAATTAGTCTTCAACCAATAACCACCACTCAACACAGCAAATGTTACATCACCAATGTCACTAACAAAAAGGAAAAGCAAAGTCATCTATTAGCTTATTGTTGTAGCTCCATTAAGGACAAAACAAGCTAAAGACAATTGAATAGTTATCTCTATCTAAATGAGTCTACCAGTTTCATTGTCGTTAGATAATAAGAACTTTAATATAATCTAAGTTTTAACTACTAACTATAATCAATGGAACGAGCTTTAACATAATCTAATTTTTTACCACTCACTATCATATATCATAGGCTCTTATATTAGACACAAACAAAGTCTCAAAGGGTCCAAACATAAGTAATAGAACTTCAAGTACTGTAATCTTGAATAAAATTCAATTCAATAGAACTTAATTTGATTCCAATTTGTTAACCCAAGAATGCAGTACTGAGAACCAAATTTTTTTAATTTCCAAACCATAAGTCAAATTACTTATTCAAGATTACAGTGATTACTTATTCAAGATTACAGTGATTACTTATTCAAGAATGCAATGACAACAAGGTTTTATGACCATAAGTGATGAAAGTTTTACATTTTTACTCATCTTCAAAACCTTACCAAATTTCTCTTTCATAAATACTAAATCGTTAAATTCTGGGGAAATCATAATTCTAGGATTTGCATAATAGATTTATCATCTACAAGCATCGACCAACGATATTGACACAAGAATTCAAGACATTTTCAAAAATCAGAAAATAAACATCATTATCTAAACTCATGTGTTTACCTTCCTTCTCCCTTTGCTCTTAATCTTCCACTTGGTTCACGGTTGAATTCTAACGGTTTTAGAAATTTAACTCTCAAATTGGTTGAGAGAACATCTTACAAAGAAACCTAAAAGAATCCCCAATTTTTTTTTTTTTAACCCAATGATGTCATGTTGCATTTTTTTGCTTTCAGTCTTCTAGTCTCAAAATGGCATCATCCAACTTAATGAGCCACTCAAATGTATTAAGCCACACAAGATGACATGTTACCAGAATTAGCTTAATCACGGATTATTAACGGTTAACTAACTCCCCGTCAGGTCAATGTGTGTTTTTGGCACAAATGAAAAAGTTTGTGTAAATAACTTGAATTGCTATGCATTGGACTTAGAAAAATATCAGTTTAAAAGTTTATGTAGAATTCGGCACGACAGAAAAGTTCTGTGAAAATTTGGCCATTTTCTCCAAGTATCACATGATAAATTCCTAGCATTACAAACCATATTATCAGAGATTTGATCTACAAGGAATAAAGATGGGAAAAAAAACACTTTTGAGTCTTGAGAAGTATTCCAAATATGTTGAATATCTAGTCATTCTTCTTGTGGCATACATTATCTTTATCTATTCTAAACCTCAGACATCTGATGGGAAGATAAACATAATATCACTGAGAGTAATTTTTATTGTTTTGTATGTAAGGTTGATAAACTCCTAATACATTTGGTCTATACATAAGAAATAAATATAAATGAAATAAATACCTTATTGTTTTCTCTGTCGCAAACTAATTATATATATTAAACATGAGATTGGGCATTAGACCCATTACACTTAAAACTAATACAAACACATATTAAAAAGCTTAGTAAAAAATAAAAGTTCTTAAAATGTCAAACTACCAAAAGATTAAACATCCAATTCTTACAACTAACTTATCAAAGGATATGATTCTAAGTTGATTATGAAATCGACTTCAATCAACTTCTTAAACTGTCTGATCATGTATATGTAAGACTTTGATCGGAATCAGACAATAACTTCCTGTCTTTGCATGTGTTGGAAGAAAACCTCTTGATCTTTATTTTAAACTTCGATGGTGATCAATGATGACAATTGACTGAGGTAATCAGGTAATTAGTGTATGCAAATTAATTATGCATGCATCAACAAATCTGCTCTTAGATCTTGCATACACTATTAATCAACTCATCTTCTTAGTTATAATTCCAACAAACAGAGAGCCTTGATGAGGATGATTTAGTAACGAAGATAATTGAGATCAAATGATGTATATGAGAAATGTTGTTCAACATCTACTATGGATCCGACGAGTTGACTCCCTTCACTTTATCGCCGAGAAGAAGGAGATGATTCTTTTTCCCAGCGAAAACTACTAACACATGTGCATGCTTATGAAAGGATAATTAGCGTCTACACAGACCTGAGAGGTTAACTCCCTTCTATCTAACGACAAGAGGAAGGAAGAGAGAAATTAGAAAGTAAGTGAAGAGAAATCAAAAGGGAACTAGTGTCAGAGTTAAGGGAACCCCCGACCCCAATCAGAAAAACGGATGAAGATGTTAGGAGAAGAAAAGAGAGAAGAAAAAGTGTTTTGTTTCTTCTACATAATACCTTCTTGTTTAATGGGTTTATAAATTCTTTAAATATGATAATATATAGAATAATATATACATATATGTTTGTATATATATATATATATATATGGTGAATAACAAAAAAATCTAAGATGATTTTAAAGATTATTTAATTACTAGGATGATTTCCATGTTTGAAAATTTTTTAAATATACTTTGGTAGACTTATTTTTGGAAAATGATGAAACCATATACTTCTTTTTATTATTATATGAAGGTAGACTTATTTCTATGTAACATTTCTTGGACGGTAAACTTATTTGTCGAATTCATGATGAAACTGTAGACTTTTTTTATTATTATATGATGGTAGACTTATTTGTGTATGTGTTATAGGTGAAGTATTGGAAGGGCTTATCAATATATTAAAGCAAGCACGGGAATTTCATAGATAGTTTTAAAGAATTTTCTTTGTACTTATACATAAATAGACGGGCTAATCTGGACGGCAATTGCATATATATATATATNATATATATATATGTGTGTGTGTGTGTGAGTGTGTTTTGAAGGAGAGATCGGCTGTGAATGGTTACAGAGCGAAAAATATGGATCACGACATAGATAGCGCAAAACATATATACGATGTTAAAAACTTACAATAAGTAAATAAATATAAATAATGAAAGAAAGAAATAAAGAGTAAGCAATCGAAAATTGTTCCCAAAATAACGCACGTCCACATCTGTAGAAAAAAAGCATCAATCATGGATCACATGTTCACTCTCTTTCTCTATCAATCATTATTCTCGTTTGGTTTAGGTCAAATCTTGATCAGACAGAACAGTTTGTATGGTTAGGTCTTTTCCAAGCTATGAGCCAAGTCTCCTGCCTTCCCGCCTTGGGTTATGGCCAGGCAACGCAACCACCGCCGGAGAAACCAGCAATCGTTACTACTCCGCCAAACTTCCGGTGGTTTGCCGGCAGTTTCATGATAAACTGCCGTTTGGAATATTCAAAGGTGAAAATGCGATGAACTACGCATTTTCAACCTTTTTAATGGAAGCAGTTCTTATTGTTTTCTTCATCAAAGTCGCTTGCTTTCTCCTTCGACCTCTTCGTCAACCTCGTATCGTCTGCGAGATCATTGTTCGTCCTTGTTCTTATATACATTCTATTCATTTGATTTAATTTTAAAAAATGATTTTAATTAGAAAATTTGTGTTTTGTAGGGTGGAATGATGATAGGACCATCGATGCTTGGAGGAAGCAGGAATTTTAATTATTATGTATTCCCACCAATAGCGAATTATATGTGTGCAAACTTTGGACTCATAGGATTCTTTTACTTCCTCTTTATCACGGCCGCTAAGACTGACGTTGGAGCCATTTGGAAGGCACCAAGAAAGCATAAGTACATTGCTGCCATGGGCGTTATCGTGCCGATTATCAGCGTGACGGTTGTTGGAATGGCTTTACGATACAAAATGGATGAAAATTTGCGGAAGATCTCGTCCATTGGAGGCGTTGTCTTCGCTTTGGGTTTCACCACTTTTCCTGTCATTTACACCGTTTTGAGAGACATGAACCTTCTCAACTCTGAAGTTGGCAAGTTTGCTATGTCGGTTGCTCTCCTTGGAGACATGGCAGCCATCTATGTGCTTGTTTTTTTTGAAGCCTTGACGATGGCTGATGCAGGAGGAGCATATGCTCTCGTCTGGTATATCATATCTGTGATCATCTACACTAGCTTTATGCTTTTAGTTGTGAGACGTTGTTTAGATTGGGTTGTAGCCCAAACGCCTGAAGGAAAACTTGTGGATCAAAACTATATCGTCATTATTCTCATGTTTGTCCTTTCTTCTGCTTTCCTTACTGACATGTTTGGTCTGGCTATAGCCGTGGGACCTATGTGGCTTGGGTTGCTGGTTCCTCATGGTCCACCTTTGGGTTCAACTTTGGTTGTTCGGAGCGAGACCTTCATCCATGAGTTTTTGATGCCTTTCTCCTTTGCTTTGGTTGGACAAAAAACCAATGTCAACTTAATTACTCACGACAGTTGGCCACAACTCTCTCCTCTCTTTTATATGACAGTCGTTGCCTTCGTAACCAAGTTTCTCTCTACAGCTGCTACTGCTCTCTTCTTCAAAGTCCCTGCCAGGGACAGTCTTACCCTTGGCTTGATGATGAACTTGAGAGGCCAAATCGATTGCTTGCTCTACTTGCATTGGATCGACAAAAATATTGTAGGTTTTGCTGGTTACACTGTTATGATTTTACATGCGGTTGGGGTTACGGCCATTGCGTCGCCAATCATCAGCTTTCTATATGATCCCAATCGGCCTTATAGGAGCAGCAAGCACCGCACCATCCAGCACACTCCTCAAGACACCGAGCTGAGATTGATTCTCGCAGTCTCGGACAATGAAACCTTATCCGGCTTGATCACCTTTCTTGACTTCACCTATCCCACTAAAAGCAGCCCTTTTTCTATATTCGCAATCCAGTTGGTGGAACTGACAGGGCGAGCCACGCCATTGTTTATCGACCATGAGCAGAGAAGACAGGAAGAAGAGGAAGAATTTGAGGATGATGATGAGCCTGAGCGTACACAGAGCGGGCGACTAGACCAGGTACAAAGCGCCTTTAGACTGTACCAAGAGAAAAGAGATGAGTGTGTGACGCTACGTGCTTACACGGCTAATGCTCCAAAGCGTCTTATGTACCAAGACATTTGTGAGCTGGCTTTATCCAAAAAAACTGCATTCATTCTCTTACCTTATCAGAAAGAACGTCTTGAAGACACTGCCTCTACTGAGCTACGTGTTTCCGGCATGTTATCTGTAAATGCAGATGTTTTGGCTCACACACCTTGCTCTGTTTGTATCTATTATGACAAGGGACGGCTTAAAAACGCCGTGGTTCGGTCATATATGGACCTGCAACACTCAAGCCACTCACACATGAGGCACGGAACGTACCGTTTCGTGGTTCTTTTTTTAGGAGGAGCTGATAACAGAGAAGCTCTGCATTTAGCTGACAGAATGACAGCGAATCCGGACATAACCTTAACGGTAATAAGATTCTTGTCGCAAAACCACGAAGGCCAGGACGAGCGTGAGAAGAAGCTAGACGATGGGGTAGTGACGTGGTTTTGGGTCAAAAACGAAAGCAACGATAGAGTTAGTTACAAAGAGGTTGTGGTCAAGAACGGTGCCGAGACTCTGGCTGCGATCCAAGCAATGAATGTCAACGACTATGATCTTTGGATAACCGGAAGGAAAGAAGGGATCAACCCAAAGATTCTAGAAGGATTGTCCACGTGGAGTGAGGACCACCAGCTTGGAGTCATTGGAGACACTGTGGCTGGGAGTGTCTTTGCCTCAGAAGGTTCAGTGTTGGTTGTGCAACAACAGGTGAGGAACCAGAAGGGTGGTGATGGTTTCTTGAACGGCAAGTTTGATTACAAGAGTTTAGTGTCTCGTTGGTTCTCACTCTCAAAATTTAATTAATTAGTACTATTTTTTATTAATTAGGTTCTGTTAAAAATGTCAAAAAGTTACGGCAAAGTTTAATATATATGTGGAGCCCACGCGTT
>OVAX01002734.1:0-26389 GCA_900406405.1 Lepidium africanum | reverse complement strand
TTGCTTAATCTTTTCTCATTTAGCTCAAAATCAAACCGGTAAACTCATCTTGAGTTTAACAGGTGCTTTATCCATGGTGTGTTTGTGGGACAGCTCGGATAACTAGAGCCTAATTGTGAAATAAAGAATTCAGAATTTTGCTTCCGAAGATCTGAGTTCATTTCCGTGACTAATGTCTATGTGCTTATTTAACCAAGTCCAATCTTAATGCGCTTTTGTGAAAAACTAGCGATGCGACTCAAATAGAAGACTTCATGAATAAAGTAAGCAACAAGTTGTTAAAACTTAATTCAAGTCAATTCCTAATATTCGCGTCTATGATCGGCACGACAGATTCGAGCTAAATACTCTGTAGGAAGTCTTCTGTCCGATTTTTGCTAGATCCTTGAAAGGTAAACTCTTTTGCAAGAGAAGACATTGGTTCTTCGCTAAAAGCTGGATAAGCAAAGAAAGATGAGGATGGCTATGAACAAGACCAAAGAGATCGTCTCCTCATACCCAGTCATTGTCTTCAGGTTTCGAACGTGTATTTCTCCCGTCTTGTTAATTTGGGTCTTTCGTTTTCTAGTGATTATACATATTTTGTGTTCTGAGGTTATGATTTACCAAAAGCTCGTATCTTTACTGTCGGAGTGTTTCTGGAGATTTTTAGGGTCTAGGTTGTCCGTTTGCTTATACTCCATTCTCTTACCATCTTCTTAGTTGGTCTGTAAGGTAGCTCTTGACTCTCGAGTATAAAGTCCTAGCTCTGAACTATATTACTCGTTTTTCTCAGCAAGACTTATTGTGGTTTTTGCGAGACGGTGAAGGAGTTGCTGAACAAACTTGGAGCAAGTTTCGAAGTATTCGAGCTCGATGAGATGAGTATGGAACCAATCCTGTCAATAACTGAATGATGATAGCACTCAATGAACCTAAATTACCTCGATGCATGTTCTTTGGGGACGAATTCATAACTGATCTTTGCTAACAGGTGATGGAGGTGAAATTCAATCAGCTTTGTCAGAGTGGACTGGCCAGAGGACTGTTCCAAGCGTCTTCATTATAGGAAAACATATAGGTGGATGCGATAGTAAGAGAAAAATTTAGACAATCTCCTTCTGGACATAAATTTTAGACTCCGGTGGAAAATCTGAGCCTAAAAATTGTTTCGTTTTTGCAGAAGTGATGAAGACTACTACGCAAGGTAAGCTTGTGCCCCTCCTTACTGAAGCTGGTGCTCTTACCAAGATCACTTCCAAGCTTTGATGAATTCAAACCCGTGTCTTTAGGACACTTCACATTGTTATGTTTAGATCATAAAAAGGTATATGTTACTAAAACGAAATAAAAGACTTGGAGTATATTTCGTGTGTTGTATAGTAAGAATTTTGCTTCTGATGTTCACTACATATATTAAGGCGATGCGGTACCTTAACCAAACCCAATCACGAAACTATCATCAACAAAATAGCACTTCCAATTTAACAGTTGAGGCAACATATAAAAAGAGCCAGGAAATTTCAGAGCTCTAACGCAGTTTCTGGCATCCATAATCGAAGAAGACGATCATAGAACGAGCAAGTTGCCACAATGCTTCGCTTATGATCTTTCCCTCTGTACCAATCTGCACCATAGGCAAGTGAGTCGTGCTTTTTATAAGTTTCCATTACTTCACCCTTACCATCACTAACCTTCGCTACAGCAAAACCGTTATGCATACAAGCTGCCAAAATTACACCGCTCAGCGAGGTATTGTGCTTGATCCTCCATACTCCTCCACCTAGAGGCAAGGATGTTTCATTCACTGGTCTTGAAACAGACCTCGTGTCCCAAACTCTTAGAGTTTCATCATAACTTCCAGTGAATATAGAGTATGGGTCACTTGGGCTTGGGGAAATGCAGCAAACACCCATTGTATGAACTTTGGAGTTTTGAAAAACCCCATTGTTGGCCGGACTATCTCTGATATCCCAACAGCTGAACTTGCAATCATCTGATCCAGTATAGACCAAATTCGGATTGTTGAGATCAAACGAAGCCGTCCAAACTTCAAAATCATGCCCTTTCCATTCTTGGACTATTTCTAGTTTAGAATCAGTAAATGTAACAACAGAAGCAGAACCATCTGAAAGACCAACTACAATTGATGTTGAAGATGGATCCCAGTCCAACCAAAGACACATAGATGAGCTGATTTTTTCACCACAGACTTCTCTTAGAGAGTAACCTGTTTTCAAGGATAAAAGACTTTTACTCAGATGACCAACAAGCTCACAAAAACAAACCACAAATGCATCTTAAGAACAGTTATTCCTTTACTCATTTCCCAATTGCATTGCCTTAAAGCTCAAATCTTGTTTTAATAGATAGCTCAGCTACTTGACTAAAAATTCTGAACTTTATTCAGCTACAAGCATCAGCAACATCAGAAGAACAAGTTTTAACCCAACGTTTCCATGTTCATCCACTATAACGAGCTTACAGGATCAAAATCATTACCTTTAACTTCATTCTCATCTATCTTGTAAACTCTCAAGCATCCATCAGCATCAGCCTGAGCAAGCGCCACGATTCCGCCTCCATCGCCGCCGCGACTCCATCGGATATCGAAAACTCCAGCGGTATCAATCTTGTGGAGAAGATTCAAGCCAACATTTTCGACATTTCCGACGTCAAATAGATACACAGACCCAGCTCGAGATGCACGATCTCCTTCTTGGAGTGTGTAAGTAGAAGCTGCAAGCAAGTTTGCATAAGGCTCGTGAGTACAGAACTCTACGGCGTCCGCGTTTCCTTCGAGATAGCAGTGTGCTGCGTCCATGGCGACTCTGCTAATGTTACCGATAATTTTCTCCGGCGGCTATTACAAAAGCAGAAAAAAGACGTAAAGGTTGAAAGATTAAACGACGTCATTCTAGAGGAAACAAAAAGAAAAGAAAATTGGTCTTTTCGGTATAAGATAAATTAAATCGGTTAAGCTAAATTTGGTAGGTTAGAGATTGATCGCCGACGATTAATGAAACCGTCGTCCTCTACCTTAAGAATTTAGGACTGAAGGGGAAACAGATTGCGGCGGAGACTCGGTACTCTTTGATCTATGGCAGCGGTAGAAAAACCTGAAGAACCCATCCCAGGCGTGAGATTCTTTCTCTCTTTATCTCACTATAATTCTTTGAGCTACAAACTGTCTAGGGTTTCATTGTTCAAATGCATAGAAGAGATCATTCGAAATGGGGATTTCAAAACATATGTTTTTTTTTTCTTTCATTTCAAGAATTTAGATCAAAATCAGGGTTTTAAGTATTTCATAGTTTACTTGTTGTTTGATTGCTCGTTGTTTAATGAAACAGAATTCTTCAAGATTAGCTGGTAACCCCAACTGGGGAACAGCAACTGTTGTTGGGGTATTTGCAGGATTGCTATATGGAGGGAGCAAAGAGGCTTCTGCTTCTGTGGTATGTCTGCATACAGTTTCAGATTGGTTTAGCATTTTCTGTATACAATGAGAGATTAAACTTTTAGATTTTTAGCTGAATCTATCTCGTATGCTAAAATTTACTGTCTGTGGTTCGAAACAGAGCAAAGATGCAGAAGTAATGTTGAAGATGGGTAGTACACAAGATAAGCGTGAACAACACAGATTGATGCGAGATGCTATGGAGAAAAGATTCATCCGAGTAACTCGTGGCTCCCTCATTGGAGGGATGCGTCTTGGAATGTTCACTGCCTCGTTCTTCAGTCTACAAAATATTTTAGCTGAAACCCGAGGAGTCCATGATGTTTTCAATGTCGTAGGAGCTGGTTCAGCAACTGCTGCAGTATTTGGCCTAATCAGTACTTATACATACCACCCTCTCTGCAGCATCCTTTGTCTTATGACTTCTACATTCAAGTAGTAACTTTTTTGTATCCTAACATACCAAATGTGGCAGTGCCTGGGTCTATTGCTTGGCGTGCGAGGAATGTGATGTTGGGCTCAATTCTTGGAGCTACAGTCTGCTTTCCTCTTGGTAATTACTTCGCATCTTGCATTACATTTCTTTTAAATTGTTACCATATAAAAGGACAGAAAGAGAGACTCGGGGTCTGTTGAAATTGGTTTAAAACTAAGTGAAATTTGTATTGGACTGATAGGTTGGTTGCAACTGAAGCTCATGGAGAAAGCGAACGAAGGGAAAAGCGACACTATCCACCATGGCGAGGTCAAGAGTGGTGTTGGTACAGCCATTGAGAGACTCGAACAACAGTTGAGAAAATAAGACAGGGAACACAGACGATTTTGTACGCTTAACACTTCTAGAATTTGTCAAAAGCCAATGGAATAACGACACTTACGTTATTGTGTAATTGCGTACGAATTAATTTTTATACAATATCAAATCGTTGATGGATTCTTTTGGTTCCGTATGACATTCTATCACCATGATTCCACAGTACCCTCTGCTTCATCACTGTTACTACCATAAGAAGAAAGCTTTCTACTCCAATACTCTACACATTCACCTGTATCCTGTGCCTCGTCGTCAACTTCTTCTTCAAAATGATATTCCACACCCGAATCTTCTGAGTCAAACAAATTCTCAAACCCATCTTCGTATTCATCATCCAGATCAGTTATACAATCATCAGTGGCTTCATCTCTATATATATCATCATTGCTATATTCTTCTATGCTTTTACGGGCGCCATGTCTTCTCCGTTCACGTCTAATTCTCTTTCCTTCTTGAACAAGATCTATCAGACGTTCTCTTATCATCAGTGTTTCATCATTTTCAAGGAGATCACCATTGTCATTGTATGCTTCGACGAGAAACACAGAGTCTCTCATGCCTTTTAGACTCACATAGAATAATTCTGGATGTCTCACTATCAATGCTCTTAACTTGTTTGGTAATGCAAACTCCTTCCTGAAATGTGTCAAATGGTCAATCAAAGTCCTTTTCTCGACCGTTAAACCCAACACCTCTCTTACAACTGCGCATGCTCGTTTCTCTGCCTCAATTGACTCTGTCGACAGACATTCAGTTGACATTTTGTAAGGACACACATCAGGTGATTCTCTGAACTTTATCAAGAAATCTTGGTGCCGCCGCTTCAAGTTCAAACCTTTCCGAAGATTCAAACGCTTGAACTTCAAAGGACGATCAACAATCAAACCCCTATCAACTTCAGGAGATGGCATTTGGTTTGCCAAATCGGGGTCCCACGTGACAAGCTCAAGCGCTCTTCCATAGGAAGTATCCACAGTCTTGAACTTGTCGGGATAGTCATTGCAAAGCCGAGACCTGAAATTGGGAGGGAAGCCAAAATCCGGGCCAATGTGAACCAGTTTAGACAAAAGCAACCTGCGGTGAGATGACAACATTAACAGCTTCTGGAGTTTAGTAGCCAGTTTATCAGAAATTTCAGACTTAAGATTCAATTCTTGCATCGCAAGGGACGATGCAGCCGATGTCATACGGACACAGAGTTGAGATAACGGCTTAGTGGCATTCATAGGAAGATGGGGTGTAGGCGTTGTAAACAGTTCAAAAATAGTGGGATACCGACGAATCATGGGGAGAATTGTCCGAGGATTTTCGATGCATAGGTACGATCGGCATTTGTAGAGGATTTGAATTGGAATGTAATGCTTTGGTTTAGAGAGAAGTAAGGTTTTCAACTTCTGCACAAACCGAACTCTGTTCTGTTTCACTACATGTCTGTCTAAAGATGGACTCCGAACAATCTTGTGAGCTGAGCATGAAACCTTCAACGACAAACCTCCAAATTTCTTGGAACTGGTTCTAGTACTGAAGTTACATCTGGAAATCTGCAGAGGATTTGAAGAGAGGAGGAAGCTGGAGAAAAAGTTGAGTTTTTCTAGAGAGGCGGGAACCAATTGTATAAGCGCCATGATCACACGCTAAACCTCTCACAGAGTCATAATCTTGATCCTAAACAAGATAAAAGATGGAATTATCTCAAAAGCTGGAATCCGGAATCCCAAAATCAACCCATAGAAAGAACGAAAATTCAGAAGCAAGTAGCTCTCTTAGGTATTTACACAAACACATGGTGCGCAACTATAGAGCTTTAACTTTGTATCTGCACGCGCGCACAAACGACAGAACAAAAAAATTCATAGGAGAGAGGAAAGAGAAGAGGGATGGGTAACAACTTTTACCTTTGGTAATTGCAGAATACATTAAAGATGATGAAGCTTACAAAGACAAAAAAAAGTAAAAGGAGAGACAGTCTTATGTCTCCGCTCAAAGCAAAGCCAGGTCTTTATGACCTGTAATTTTTGCAACTTCGAATATCTATCTAATCACGTGTTCCTTCTCTATCTCTTACAGAAGTATCTGAAACAAGATTCGAAGTTTCTAGCATCTACACAATGTTTCAGCCTTTGCAAAAGAGGTCCTTGTGTTTACCTTTGGTTCTAAAATGACCCCGAAGATGTAAAATATGACCCCAATAAAAGAATACCAACGATTGAGCCACATATTATGAAAAGAGACTTCAAATATTAACCATAAGTGAGATCTTGTTATTAACATTAGGCTTCAGAACAGGATAAGGATCATTGGTAATCTCATCAATCTCAGTCGAGTTCTTCATAAATCATAGACATCCCTAGAGGCTTCTGAATATGAAAAAGAAAATTCAATAGATACAACGGACTTGAGAAACAAATGATTCTTTTTAGTGTTATTCAGTTGCACGATTTCTGCAAATCTCGACCCCTAAGTAATCGATAACACTTTGAATAAGTGCAACATTTGGCTTCCATAGTTTGACCCGAACAGCTGTTATCCGAGGAAATGTTTCCAGAGTTTTAGACGCAATGTGTTCCGCTACTGCCTCAAGAAGGTTTTTTGATGACCCTTCGACAACTTCCTTTGCCAAGCTGAAATAATTACATTCCATTCGACAACAAATCATGATACAGTTTGAAACAAAGCTTATACACCGTATGCAAAGCGTAATCACTACATAACCTATCAAAACCTTTCATTCAATTTCAGAGGAACATTTCACATCCATATTATATAGTAATATCTACAATGATTCATCACTCAGACAGTGCCACAGATAAGTGTAAGGGATTCAACAATTAATGGTCAAGGACAGAATTTAGTTAACTATCCAGTGAAATCTATGATATTGAAAAGTAACTAACTTGTAAATGTCGACATAGCTGATCGAATCTTGCAAGTTGTCTGATAAGCCGGCCTTTTTGAGAGATATCCATGCATCGATGTCAAGCATAAACATTTGGCCTAGAGTCTTCTCTTCAGGAATCACTCCGTGGTAACCGTAAAATTTCAATCCTCTCAGTATCAATCTGTCACCCATCATTGCCATATCTTCCTCCATATGCTTCTGTTCAAATAAACCCTATATCAGCTTAAGTATTTCCCACCATAACTTTCAAAAGCAAGAATTTGTGATAGATTATAGCCCTAATACTGCAACCATTAAAAAGGATGATATATCCAATTCCAAGGATGCGAGCAATTACTAGTAGCTGAATAACTTAAGATCGTCCAATTTCGAGTCGAGGGACCGATAAAACAGAGTTTGTAATTCGAATCCCCACACTAATCTGGGTCTAACATTTCTTCAGAAGAAAGAATAAGAATTACTATTAAATGAATTAACTGTAATACTAATATCGAAGAAGGTTAAGAGATTGCGACAAAGACGAAACGGCGCAGAGAGCTGAAGAAGAAGTGACGGTGACGACTACATTGACCTATTAACTACAATTTTCACGGCTAATGATTAGAGTTTGGGCCAATTCAAGCCCAAATGTAATAAGTGTATATTTTATTGAATTTTTTTTTTTCTGTCGTCAATTATATTAACACATGCTAGATAAAACCAAAGTAAATTAAATTAAACTTGTGCTTCTTCTTGCATCAGTTGTTGCATCCAAACTTTGGTTTAATGTAACAAGATTGTATTCAATTAAAGAGCTCGATCGTATACTGTCTGTCTTTACAGTTTTCGATACAATTTGGAGAATCATTAACTATTGCATTTTACCGATATTCGTTATTTTCGTCTTGTCTTTTTTTTTTTTTTTGAAAACCTTTCTTCTTGTCTTTAGACNTTTTTTTTTTTTTTTTTTTTGAAAACCTTTCTTCTTGTCTTTAGACATCTCATTTTGCTGTAATCCTTTGACATGTTACGAGGTTAAATATGCAAAAGAACTTGCACCTACATAACTGCAGTGTCTAATATCAGTCTTATTAGAAATGAGCAAAGAATTAATTATATTTATAAGCATGAGTTTTGTTGCTCCACAATTTTTTTTTCTTTATTTTTCTTTCAAAAATAATTTTTTTCTACTTGAAAAAAAACATCCAATCAAAGGTGGTTGCTTGCGCTTCAAGGTACTACCGAGGACTCTGGTAAGACTCAGGAAACCATCTTTGAAGAAGCCGATGTTTTAGCTTCACTAACAAGGCAAAAGCTCCATAACATGGCAAATGCATAACTGCAACTGAGAAATACCTGTAGAACATTGCATCATCATTTGAATGTCATCATCATCCTTATATTTCATAAACAAAGAAGAAATTGAAAAGTACAATAAATCTTTGAAGTTACCATAATGGAGCATAGTGTGATGATAAATCCAGGAATGGGTAAGGCCACCTATTAATAATGATTTCAGAATGATTACACTGACGAATACACTTAAAAGTAATTTTGTATGAATGAAATTTACCATATATGGACTAAGGAGTGGAGGGTCCATTGGAATATAACATAAGCTATTGTCCAGGAGAAGAAGTAAGCAATTCTGAAGCATGGAAAGCTCTGTAATAATGAAAATTCAACAGTCAATTCAGGATCAAATAAAGAGTATAGCAAATATGTAACATTTGTTAGAATTTTGAGATTTACCAGAGAATTCAAAGCAGCATCACCAAGCAAGAATATCGCGTTAAGAGAGTGCATGTTGATCACCAGCTGTAATATTAAACATATATTAGCATTAGAACTGAGCGTCCGCTGTTTTGTATAAAATGAATCAACATTATAATATAATATGGTATATTTAGTCCCTATTTAGTTACTTACAACATTGAGGCTATAATCATGAATCTCAAGGAAAGGAACAATGATGAACCAGAAGACACAGTCAGTGAGCAAAACTGCACCTGCATTCATCTGTCTTACACAATGTCTAATCAAAAACTCTTAAAATTGGATACTATCATGTGTTATGGATTTCGAGCTTAGTACCTGAAAGATAATCTGAAAAACATAACCCCAAAAACCAGCCGTATTACTTGAGTATTGACTCTGTTGAAGAGAATGATCAGTTCCTTTGGACCTGGCTCTCTCTGAGTCTATGGCTTCAATGCTATCTACTCTATCACCAGCCGCTCTTTTGTTGTACTTGTAACATCCGTGCAGCGAAAGAAGCGAGCCTAGCTATTAAAAGATATCGTAAATGTAAGAAACTTTGACCATTGACCAATGTCACATATAAATTATTGTATAATCAGGTTTTCTGATAGAAAATTACTCCGAAATAGAGAGTGATTAGAGCAAAAGTCCACCTGCAAAAAAAACAACAGATACCAAGAAAAACCCATTAGAGATAAACATAGTTACATAGGTTTTGTATATAGGATCGAAGGATCAAATGACACTCTCTATTTCGAAATTTTGTTTGAAAATCGAAAAAAGAAAGATCAAATGACACTTGCTGGCCTCTATCTCAATCAAAAATGTTTCATTTTTCGGAAAAGAAAAAAAAAAAAAAAGCTAGAGATCTTTTATCAAAAATGTGGCATTATGACTCTAGGTCAAGAATGTTACAGTCCTGCTTTTATGCTTGCGGACCTGAAAAAATCTTAATTCCCATAAAACTATTTAAGAAAATTTTGATATTTTTTCCTAAACCCACCAGAAATTTTAATGAACTTCTTTTATACGTGTGATTTGCCAGATTAATCTGGATTAGACTGAATGTGAAAACGTTTTAATTATGAATGTCACATTCATGTATCTATGGTAAAGAATTACCCACAAAACAATTCAAGCAAATATTTCAATTCTTCCCAAAATCCAAAAAAAACTTAATCAAGAATGTCAGATTCTTGTCTCCACGCTTGTAAACCTACAAAAACCCTTTAATATCACCCATAAAACGATTCAAGAAAGATATCGATATTTATCCGAATAAAACAAATGAAACCGAGAGAGAAAGAGAAACATTACTGTGTATAGTAGAAGAAGATGGTAGGTCCATCAACAAGGCCAATAACGATCAACATAACGAGAAGAACGAAGAAGGCAACAACTCGAAAAGCAAGAAGCCAAGCTGGGTGGATATTACGAAGACAAGGTCTCCATGTCTCGTCTTCATATACATTTCCTGACCACTCTTTCTCTCCTCCTCCGTTGTCATCAACTTCGCTACTTTTCCGGCGAAAGCCTTCGTATTTGAATATTAGAAAAGCTGTAATCACCATCGCCAAAGCCATCCATATGCAACATATCATTACCCTCCAATTGAACCAGTAGCTTGAGTTTGTTGTATTTGCTGTAGTTGATGGATGCCAAGCATCTTTTAACTCTGTATATGAAGATGGTGATAACAACGACGATGATGATGTTGCCATTTTGATAAAGTTACAGTTTTCAGAAAGAAGAGATATGCTTTTGTTCAATGTTTGAAGAAACAAAAAGATTTGAGAAGAAACAAGAACAGAGTAAGACAGTGTTGGATCAATTTTAAGATTTCAATTAAATAGAAAGAATATGTGTTTTAGGGAATTTGAAATCATGAGTGGGGTGATTAAGATATATGACGAAGTAAAGGGATAGATTCGAAGCTTTAAACCATGTGTTCTTCTTGCACATAAAGATGAAGAAACATTATATATTTGATCAGATTTTAAAAGAAATAATATTTAAAATAATAAAAAAGGGGAGAAAAGTTAATAAAGAAGAAGAAGAGGGTGCTGAATTCGAAGCCAAGAAAACAATTGATCCTTACAAATAAATGGTAAAAAGCATGTGAATGTGTAAGAGTACACGATTCTTTGCTTCTTTGCTTTAGGAAAGACAAGTATTTTTAGAGAGAGAAACAAATTTGTAAATCCTCAAAATTATCAACTACTACATATATATACAAGGTATGCATGACAATATAGCACAGTTTAATATATAAATAAAATATAAATTTAAATCCCACGTATATAAAAGAAGTAAGGGATTCGAGGCAATCGGTTGAGGATTTTTGTCTTAGAAAAGAAAATAAAATAATTTTTAATTTCTTTTTGGCATAGACTCAAATTGATGCATTGATACATGAGAATATAATCATATATATACGTGGACAAATGGTGGAATATGTATTGTGGATGATCAAAGGATAGAGAATCTATAAAGATAGTGAATAAAATAGTAGAAAGCATCTCTGTGTGGAGTCTCAATCTTTTGCAAATACCCAAAAAAGTGTATAAAAAGTTAAAAACTCCCAAACAGACATTGGGACTTATGCATTGTTTATGTGTCCTTTCTCTTTCACTATATGTATATAGTTTGTTTTTTTTTTGGGTCTAATCACTATATGTATATAGTTATGTATACATACTCATACACGTACAAAAATATGTATAAGATACGTATAATTTGAGAGATTCCATGTGGGGGAGGAGCACAGAATTCAGAAATGGTTTGTATTCGGTTATTAGGTTATCTGGTTCCACCACTTAAAAAAAGGAATAAATCTAAGTTAATATTCTTTTTAATTTTTAAGTTACAATAATGATAATAATGTTGTGCAAAAGATGTATTTGGGAGGTTACTGAAGATGATTATGAACCGTTGGATTATTGACGAAATTGATGTGTCAATGAGAAATTAATGAAGCAACAGCTTTTGTGGTTACCTATATTATTATATGGAACTTGGAAAAAATGTAATTATAGGTTGCTTTTGGTCAAAGGCAGAGAGACTGCGGGAGAGTGTGGGACCCATATAACCCAAACCGAAGACTTTAAAGATGTTTCAGAGATTACATGCAAACCCAAGACCACGGTTGTGAGGTGGGCCCCTTTCTCATTTAATGCTTTCAATAAATTTGTACATTCCGAGTTCGAGAACATATGTTTTTTCAGTTTCTAACATTTTTTATCTTCTTTATGTTTGAGTTTGAAACTTGAATGGTAAGAAATGTGGTATTTGTATTAAATATGATTACCATAGTTGTAGCCAAATAAACCGAAGAAATGTTGAAATGTGAAACAAGAGTTTAACAACAAAAAATTAAAGTAATTTTGAACAAGAAGTTCTTAGAAATTGTTCTATTTCTGTCGTTTTTATTGGATATATGTCGGTAGCTATTTTTTGGAAGGGAGGGTTAACTTGTTTTGGATTGTGTTGTTGATAATAATGCATGGCTTGTTGGATACGATTAAAATATACATTCATAAGAAAAAGCAAAGATTATATTAACAATAGAAAAAGTTGTCTGTTTTTAAATGGGCCATCAGAACGAATGCTTATTGGTAACTCCAAAGAAACTAGAAAAAGATCTTTAATATGCTTATAAACCAAAATATACGATCACTAGTGGACCAACATTGGGAAATGCTTATTGGTAATTCCAAAATATATTGATGCATAATGTTGTAACTTGTAAGACTTTTGTTCTTGTCATTCAACAGCCAATGCAATTTACGCATAGATTAAAAAATTTAAAAGATAAGAACTCAAATATAATGTGTATCACTAATGGAGCATCGAGTCAATTAATCAAAGTAATCAAATCTTCTGAACCTGTTTTAAGAATCTAACAAATACCGTCTTTCATGGCTTTGATAAAGAAAACTTTTTCCCAATTCAATCAAACTGATTTATTAGCTAAAGACAAAAAAAAAAAAAAAAAACGATTNAAAAAAAAAAAAAAAAAAAAAAAAAACGATTATTTTTATCCTTCGAGAAAATGTGTTGTGAGGGAACAACATCTGTCGGCAGACTTGTTCTATTATCACTTTTTTTTTAATAGATTTCCCTTATATTTGTCATAAAAATAAATTACACTGTCAAATTCCTGATTTTATTTCAATTTTGCAAAATGTAAAAAATTAGATTTTGTCATAGAATAAAGAAAATATAAAACGAAAGTAGTAACTAAATTTGAACTCCAAGAGGCCTCACAAATAACTAGTATCTGGAATGCTTTCATATAGCTATAAACCTATATACTTACATATATACACTTAAAATATTGCAAAAATGGTGGTTTTTAATAGCAAGTATTATGAAAATATTGGTAAAAATATACTTAATTATTTGAATTTAATTATAGAATGATATGTGTGAATAATAACAGATGAGGCTACAGGTCGGTCACGTAGGTTTAAAATAGGATTCATGTGTGACAGAGAGACAACTATCAAGAAAACAGAACTAAAAGAGCGTACAAGAGACGACAGCGACGCGTCTTGGACGCTAAGTAAACGCGTTTGCAACGAAACTGCTGTTCCCTTCACGTTACTTACTACTACATTCCCTTTCCAAAATCGACAACACATACCAAGTAACTTTTTCTTTTCTTTGTCTCAATTCATGTAGGAGCAGTCTCACAAGGTTTCTTTCACCATAACAGTAGTTTTTAACTAATCAAAGCAACAGTGAAAATTATATTGCATTGACTATTTCTATCATTTATTGAATAAAATATCATTTAAGAGATTAATGAATCCAAAATTGTTTCGCTACGAAAAATTAACAGATAATTTATGGGAAAGAGAGTGGTACCTTTCATGGGCAGGTTTCACAATTTTCTTACAAAAAAGAAAAAAGAAAGAAAGATCCGAAAGAAGAAGAAAAAAATGTTGAAACAAACCAAAAAGATGATGTTTATATAACAAACACAAATAATTTAAATGTTTAAAAGAAAAATGAAAAAAAAGAAAGATGTGAGTGAGATTTAAGAAAGTGTGGAAAGCATGAGGAGCTTTAAAAGCAAAAGAGAGGAGCCTTGCCAAATTGGGGATTACCAATAGGCAGTTAGTTAGCTTAGCTTACATGTTTCAAGCAAGCAAGAATCATGTGTCCTAATTCCGTTATTTTCTTAAAATTTTGTATCAACTCAACAAAAATTAAAACTCTTAAGAGAAATATGTTTTATATCTTAATTTATTTTATGTTTTTCACCGAGTCGCCGCATATAATAATTATTATCTTAAATTGAATTTCAATTTAACTAAACTCTTCTTGTGAATCAAAATATCTTACTACTACTACTACTCAATTTCTAATAATAAAATTGGAAATATATTTAAAATGTAATTTATGATGACAAACAACTCATTTCATCTTAGTTACTTCTTAAAAAGATTACAAATTTTTAAGAAATGTAAATGCATAACACACAACGAATTAAACATGTGCCTAGTTAGTTTAAATATATAAAAGGTATTGGAGCATATTTTTGGGCTTAAAGCCCACAAAGCAGACTACCGGCCTTGGAAGCGTCAATTGTTATGATCTAATCAGGCCCAGCAAAATAATAGTTTGACCACTTCGGCCTAGGGTTTTATTATTGCTATAACGACGACGTTTAAGCCTGACGAGAGATACGACCGAAACCACCGTGTGGAGCAAATCGTGGTCTACATCTCCGCCACGATCCGACTTGCCTAAATCTCAGTCCCACCACGAAGCAGCTGTTCTCATTATTTCCGTCAAAGAGGAGAAGTAATTCCTTGCCTTTGAACTGTTATTTCTTCCCTTGAATTTACGTTAAATCGAATCGAATACTAGATGTCTTGATTACCTTACAACCTAAACTATCGCAATTTTGAATTTGATAGATGAAGATTTTAACAACTTAATCACACTTACGTCTTCAAATACGTCAGTCTTTTCAAAGTTGCACTTTTTCGGATGAGAAATTGTCGTCTTTAAATCATTTTTTGTCGCCTAGCTTTGATTAAGATGTTGAGGAGCTCAAAATGCAGCTCATTTGTTCGATGTATTACTCAATAAGATCGGCATTGTCTCTTTGTAATGGGTTTTCGAATGGTTTCACTGAAAGCTTTGATTCATATTGTGCTAAGTACTGTAAACGTCCTTGAAGTGCCAAGTATTGACAATAGGTAGATGTTTTCTATTTTCATCTGTTTAGTGGTAAAAAGCGTCTTCTTTAATTAGTGTTTATATGAACAACAATCCTCTGGTGTTAATATTCACATTGGAATTCAGGAGCATAGCCTCTTTATCTTCTTCTCTACATTCGAAGCCTTTGTCTCGACATTGTCCTTAAGGTTCTCTTGAATCCAAGAGAAAGCTTGTGGTGGTTAACGCCTCTGCTCAACCTCAGAGATGAAAATGTAAATTCTTTTATATATGTCATGATCCATCTTCCATTCTGTATTTTTCCACTGAATCTTTATCTCTTAGGTTAATTAAAATCCGACATGGATATTGATTGCAGAGTAAAGGGAAACGTAGGTGCACTAACCAATTTCGAGGTTCTTGACTTTCTAAATTCAAGAGGTGCATCAAAGGACACTACAAGAGTTATAGCTCCAATTGCTAGATCAGAGTACAAGGTTTTGTCTGGAGAGTTCTATTTTCTATTGTCACTTGGCCTTACAAGTGCTTTTAGCTAATTTAAACGATCTTTAGGTCTATGATTATTTGATGGAGACTGCCGCTTCCACTCAAACGCGTGAGAGTGTTAATAGGTTCGCAGAGAAATGCAAAGATTACAAAGTCGCAAAAGCGGAGATTCTCAATATCATTAATCTCCGACCTTCTTCTATGGTCGAGTTGTCGCCGGTTTGTTGTTTTCTCTTTTGTTTTTGTTGTTGTTTTTATCTAACTACCAAATGTCATGAACAGTCTATCATTGCATATAATCTCTTACAGGTTTACTTGTTGTTTGATTTTTGTTGATCATGACTCTCTTGTAGATCATAGAGAAGCCAGATGTTCGATTTAGCGACACAGATGGGACATTACAGCGGATATTAGAGCTCGTGCAAGATCTGCTACCGCCTCTTCCTATATCGGAAAGTCATCAAGAAAATGACGAAGAGGAAACAGAGAACGGTGAACAATCGTAACATGCAGATCAAAGTTATTGGCTTGTTGCAAGATTCATACTTTTCTGTCCATTGTCTGTGGTAATGGTGTTAGATTTGTCGTTTGTTTAGGCCTTTGACTTTAAGTTCAGTTTTCAGACTATACAAAACAAATTTATTAGTTTTCGTTTCAATAAGATATTTAAAATTAATCCAAAATTACGGAACATATATTGGTAAAAGTGTAATTCCAGGCCATGATGTATTAAACATCTAATTTTTTGTTGATTTCCGATTAAATCTTAAATTTATTATTGATCAAGCCAATTGAATCCCGACAGAAAATCCAATTCGAAAATTTCTCTAAATTAGAAAGCCAAATCGATTTTTGAAAGTTTGATTCAGTTCTTATCTTCTTGTTGAAGAATCCTTTAAGCTTGATTTTGTGTTTTCTTTCAAGAATGAGTTCAAATTCCTCGGTTTGAAATGTTGTCTTGAAAGAAAGAAAGAATAAGCTTAAGGTTCAATTGACTTGGTCAACGATAAATTTAAGATTTAATCGGAAGTCAACAAAAATTTGGATGTTTAATAAATCATCGTGGAAGTATTTAATTTGATATTTTTGCTAAGTTCCATATTAAATCGAGATTTTTCCTAACATATATTACTAAAGTTTACTGTATTGTCTACTATATAGATTCATATTATCTTGAAACAATAGGTATATTAATTACTTCATGATATAAAAGTTACGACTTACAAAAGTATAGAAGAATATGTTCGACAATTACATTGAAAAGGAATAATACATCTTATATTTAAATACTTTTCTTGTCGAATATTATTTCAAATTTCGTTGGATAAGAGCATAAGGTTTGACAACTTGCCATTAACAAAATAGGTATCTCAACCTTTATGAAAGTGTATGTAAATCATTCCATTTTTAATTGAATAACAATAGTGTAGAAATATTCAAAACTCGTATTCCGTATATACATGTCGTTAAGTTGAAGCATATACTCGAGACATAATCAGAATTATCGTATATTGTTGAATACATCAGGAAATACCTAGAGCATATTCTATGTGTGATCAAATTGGTCAGGGAAATGATCTCTTTCGATTTGGCTTAACTTGAAACCAATTTTTTTTCTAAGGTAATTTGGGCGAAACCTGACTAATTCCACAAATATAAAAGTTTTTCAAGCATCTCCAAGTTAGATTATTAAGAACTTAAAATATCAGTCTCTGATATTATAATATAGAAATTTCACATCATTCAAACAAATTTAGAACTAACCTAGATACAAGGTTTTCCGAACGAAAAGCAAATCACTACTTCTATGAATTTACGCTAAGAAACCTACGATATCATCCATCTACTCAGATCACTGGATTTCTTTATATATATTTATCATTTCAAGAGATTCAAATCCAAGTTCACCAAATAGTTTAACGCTCATATATATGGATATTATTAGACAGCAAGTCTCTCCGTAGTTAGAACCATTTTGTTTGCCGATATGCTTCCTAGTCTGGAACTCAATTCGAGTTTGTACAAAACTCAACATTTTACATGTAGTCCATTTTCAAAAGGTTAAATAATGACAATTCTCGAGTGCATACAAAGTTACATTGACTCCAATATTCCAAACGTACTAATAGCAAAATTAATATAACATTGTAACTAAACTGATAATATCATGATGTTATACGAATGATATGATGATGTAACGATGTAATGAGTGATGCAATGGAAGAAAGATATCAACTTTAAAAGTGGGTCTCACTAAATTTGATAGATAGAATTTTGGCAAAGTAATTTGTAATGGTCACGCTTAGCTTATCTTGTGTGATTTATTCCCACACCATTCTCGATGCTCTTTTAATTATTCTTCTTTTCTTTCTTCTATTAGTTTTTAGTTTTGTTTCTTTTTCAGAATAAAATTCATGTGAACCAACTATCAAGTATTCTCCCTAGATCCTTACAATCTTCTGTTTCCTACTTGTCTCTTTGATTTATCAACCTTTCCCTTTAAAGCCGTTTGTATTTTCGGCTCATATATAATAAAAGATGATTACAATATGTGGTATTTAATTAAAATTTAAAGGTATTGTTATGCACGTAACAATGTAACGATTAATGAAATTTGAATCCTATTGAAAATTTCATTAACCTTGATCTTGGATTAACAGTAAAACTTGCCGACAATCAGTATTAATAAAATGAAACGTCAAATTTGAAAGTAAGAAATTATAATACGTATTGATGTTAATCGTCTCTTCCACTTTTGTGAATATTTAATGTTAGCTCATAACATGTGTCGCAGTTAAATGCCAAGGTGTAGCTCACCGGCGGAATTTTCATTTGAAATCCCACTACCGACTCATCCTACTATTTTCACTTTTGACGACCAAAACCTAATACATAGTCGGAAATTAGATCCTCGGTTAGTTTTCTACAATTTTCTTAACTTTAGAAAATCACACGATAATTTAGTTTTAAGAAAATATACATATAAACTATTTCAAATAATGTCACCATAGAACCCTAATAGTAACATTTGAATCTGTATTAAAAAAAAAAAAACATTTGAATTTGTAAACGCTTCATGGGATAACAAGCAGTTGAATCTGAAAAATGTGCGTATTGCAATCGTTAATGTTCAAAAGAAGAAACGCCAATGTTATGCTTTACCATTCCAGTAAAATTTCACACGATTGTTATATATTAAGTTACCATTCCAGTAAATTTTTCAGGTTGCTGTAGATAATGATCCTTGTATTCAAAACAAACTTAAAATTTTAGCCATAAATGAACTTAATAGTTTTGAATTTGTGTTATTTACGTATGATATATAACATATTATGAATTTAGTTAGCAAACAGTTTTAGTCCAAGGATAACATATTATGAAGGAATAAAGGGATTAGTTTTTTATTTTATTTCAATAAGTATAGAAAGGATGTATTTAGAAATGCTATGATAACTGATAAGGAAATAGCTATTGAGAATGGAATTGATCATGTGTTTTCTAAGAAATGTATTATTCATAGAATTTTTTTTTTGATGAGATCGGTGGTTATGAGGTATCCTTATCTGTTGAAGAAAATTTTAGAAGTTAATACTTTTCTATTTATAATATATCAAATTATTGTTTCACGGGAGAAAGGTTTGAAGAATATCAATTATATGAAAATGTTTTTGGTTTTCTCTTTAATTGAAATAAACTGCAGTCACTTGATGAGTTTCTTTTAAGAAAATTTTGTGATAATCTTGAATGTGTTTTAAAGAAAAATGATGTATTAGATGTCAATAGATATGTGATTTGTTATGGAATTAAAATTATTAAGAGAGTTTCTTCCAAAAGAAAAGATGGTAGCAATTAATATGTTAAATTATCTTAATAGATTTAATTGTTTTCCAAATACAGTTATTGCACACAAAATTTTACTAACTATTCCAATAATTATTGCTTATGTAGAAATGAGTTTCGAAGCTAAAATTGTTAAAGATGTTTCTTGCAGATGACTATTGCAGATGACTATAACACAAAAGAGGTTAAACAGATATTTTGAATGAAATATATGGAAAGTTTGATTGATAATTTTACTGGTAAACATATTAGGAGAGCAATATTACTTATTTAGTTGAATAAATGAGACATAATAGTTATACTTGAGAAGAAACACACTGCGTAAACTCTTTTTAGTGTTCGGGCCAAAAATTTTATTTAGCACAAAGACGTTCGATTTATTGAACCGTCCTGATTAAGTACATTAGTTAAAACCCAAAAATCATGACAACCTAATCTGTTAGGTGTTTTTATTTTGTTGGCTAACTCTAGGGTATCGTGTGCTTTAATTTCTCTTTTACTTACTTTAGTGAATTGTTAATTAATTACTTGTATAAATTATGTGTTATAGACTATGGTTTATTCAGATGTCAATGAATACATAAAATATGTTTACAATACGATACTATTTTCATCTAACAAAACTAAATAAAAGAGTTAGATTACAAATTACAAATTTTACACCTACTAAAGATCTAAAACATTTCTATTGATAAAAAAAAAAAAAACAAAAAACTGTTTCAGCTCTAATCGAACTTTTGTTTATGGTCCTTCTTTTGCACCACCGATCAAACTCTTTAACTTTTATTTGGAAAATTAAAAATTATCAAAATCAAAAGTAGTTTAAACAATTAGAATGATTTAGTAATGATTCGGAAATCAGAAACACAATTGCCACATGTAAAAACAGGAAAAGTGACAGGTGGCAAGAGAATAGATACTTTGCTTGAGAGGAGCGAGCGAGTGGAGCCCACAAGGAGGTCCCACCTAAGTTCTTCTTCTTCGTTCTCTTTATCGTAACTCTCAAAACACAAAGACTCAGACAAAACTTCGAAAAAGATATTATTCTCACTCACTTTTGTCTCTGTTGTGTGATGATCAAGCCGCTATTTCTGAACTCATCTGACGGCTCACATTGTTCACTTGGGTCCCATGGTTTTAATCGCAGCCGTTGGACTGATAAAGATGATTTGGTCAAGTTGACGTGGACCCACCCAAAGAATGTGGGTCCGAGGATTGTGGAACCACCGACGCTCCCTTTTTCCTCCGCCACAATTCGTATATACGGTTCATTTGTACGCTTAATTCGAAATTTAAAGCTTTCACTTTTAATCATGATCACCAAAGCTACGCGTTTAACTTTCATAAAAATCTTTTTTTTCGTAAGTTTGATTTATATATATAAAATTGGAAACAGAACATACGATATAATTAATCGTCTTCACATCTTTTCAAACTTAAGAATTTAATAAATACAGATAACAAGAGAATTTTCTTCTGTTTAACGAGATGACGCATGAGAATTACCAACCAAACGCTTTGATGCCCACATAAATGTAAAACTTAGAACTAATTGGGGGACACTTTACCAATTTTATATATATACCAAATCAAATAAATATTCAAAAAATTTTATTTTAAGATTATTGAGTATTCTTAAGGTTAGTAAAGATATATATATATATATATATATATATAGATATTCACTCACAAAATGAATCATTGAATTTCAGATAGCTGCAAAAAGTTATCTTGATGAAAAATATTGAGATGTTTACTTATGTTCTATATAAAAACAAATAATTATTTACAATAAAGAAAACAAATAATAATTAAGAGTGTGAAGTTAAGTAAGTGGTAGAAGTAGTTTTGAGTGGAGACAGCAATCCCGAGGAGGAGAAGGGTCCTCCTCTTGCTTCCTTCTTATTCACATCCCAACCCCCTCCAATCTCTTCCATGCCTCTTCTCTTCTCTTCTCTCTTCCCTTTCTCTCTCTAGATTTTGTTCATCATCTTGTCTTAAACTTCTCACTTTTCCAACCAAACAAACAAAACTCAACAATGGGTCTCACTTCTCTTCAGGTCTGCATGGATTCCGATTGGCTTCAGGTACTACGTTTACCCATTGTTCTAACTGATCCTACAATTTTATACATTGTTCGCTTGTTGCTATTTTCATGTAAAGTATATAGAAAATCATAAATGAAAAGTCTTACGTTTGCTGATTATAGAAAGTATTTGTTATAAACTGAAAAATGTTTTCTATTTCTAAAAGTGAATTTTTTAATGTATATGTTTTTTTTTTGTCTCGACATGTAAATGTACAATTTTCATACACTCTGGATCTTAAGTACCATTAACCTTCATTTCGGCTGCAAATGATGCATTACCATACAACTTTAATAACACAGAAGTAAACAATTTGATTATGGATTTGTAAATTGTAATGTTAGGAAGCTGAGTCATCAGGAGGAAGCATGCTAGACTCTTCAACGACTTCTCCATCAGCCGCCGACATACTAGCGGCGTGCAGCACTAGACCACAAGCCTCGGCTGTGGCTGTAGCCGCTGCAGCTTTGATGGATGGTGGAAGGAGGCTGCGTCCACCTCACGACCATCCTCAAAAGTGTCCTCGTTGCGAGTCAACACACACTAAGTTCTGTTACTACAATAACTATAGCCTTTCTCAGCCTCGTTACTTCTGCAAGACTTGTCGCCGTTACTGGACCAAAGGCGGCACTTTAAGGAATATACCAGTCGGTGGAGGTTGCCGGAAAAACAAGAAACCTTCTTCCTCTAATTCCTCATCCTCCACTTCTTCTGGGAAAAAGCCATCCAACATTGTTACCACTAATACCTCTGACCTAATGGCTTTAGCACATTCTCATCATAATTACCAAAATACTAGCTCTTTAGGGTTTTCACATTTTGGAGGGACTGGGATGATGGGCTCTTACACAACTCCTGAACATAGTAACCTTGGTTTCTTGGAGAGCAAGTATGGCGGTTTACTTTCGCAAAACCCTAGACCTATTGATTTCTTGGACAGTAAGTTTGATCTCATGGGAGTCAACAATGAGAGTCTAGTCATGGTTGATCATGGAAGTAACGGAGATCATCATCAGCAACATAATCATCATCACATTGGTCATCATGGCTTAGGTCTTAACAACAACAACAATGGCGGATTTCATGGGATTTCTCCTGGAAGCAATGGAAATGTTGGTGGTGGTCTCATGGATATGTCGACATGCCAAAGACTTATGCTATCAAATTATGATCATCACCATTATAATCATCATGAAGATAATCAAAGGGTAACAACAATAATGGATGTGAAGCCAAATCCAAAACTGTTGTCGCTTGATTGGCAACAAGATCAAGGATACCCCGACGGTGGTGGTAGCGGAGGCGTAGGGAAATCTGACGGTGGTGGATACGGCGGTGGTGGATATATCAACGGTCTAGGATCTTCTTGGAATGGTTTGATGAATGGCTATGGATCGTCCACTAAAACAAACTCCTTGGTTTAATTTATTAATCAAACATTTTCTTGCCGTCATTAATTAGTACGTAGTAGTAGAAGAGAAGCAATGAAATTATATAACGGTTTGTTTGGTTAGCCAGTATTACTTTCGTGATTGATCGTAATTACGAAAATAATTATAATTAGTAATCTTTATTAGGGTATTCAGAGAGATGTTTCATTATGTTTGTGTTCGTGTGGTTGAGGTGTAATGTTTCTTGATATAAGTAGATCCCATTTTACATTTTGTAAGTTAATTCTATATAATGAATGTAGATACACGGTTATATATATCGCTGATATATAATTTTCTTTTTTTTTGCTATTTAATTTATGAATTTCCAAGAATTCAAAATTTCATCCATGGATTTATAAATTGGAAAAAAGGAAGAGTCATTGACTGAAATAATATTTTTTTTAAGTCCATATATTTTTTTTTCTTTACATCAGGGTGGAATCGAACTCTGCTATTTGAAGAAATCTAAAGTGGCATTACCACTGGATCACATGTTCTCGACACTGAAAAAATACCTAACATTGAAAAGAGATAAGACACTCCCTAATTGGAATATAATTGGAATATATTCTAAAAATAGATCAAGAGATATAAAGTTTTAAATTTCAAAATGGCTTTCTTACAAGAGATAGAAATCAATAGAAAGAATTTGGGAGTGAATCCAAATTATATCATCTAACCAAAGCGACTAAATCCAATGGTTTATAATTTAACTGTAATTACATTTGGTTGTAAGATTCGAATACTTCATTGCGAAGACATATCTATTGGCCCTTGTGAACTTGTTTAGTGGCAAGACAATTTAAGGTTTGGGTCCGAGGTTCTCCATCTATAAAAATGAAATGATAAATAAATATCATTCCCCTTTTCAATGTGTCTATGTTACATGCAGACCAAAAAAAAAGTACGTGTTACATTTTTATTCTGGTCTTGTTTGTTTTGTAGTTGCTGGTGACTGCGATTAGTGATTGCAATCAAATATTTGATTTTATGTTTGTTTGTTAGTTGATGTGTTCTTTGTTCGCAGTCGCAGCGGCAGTAACTTTTTTAAAAATATTTTTACAAAATTTTTTATAAAAATTTATATGTATTCATAATTCTTTTTAATTTGTATGTTAATTTAAATTATAAAGTACTGATATTTATTTAGCAAAAAAATATTCAACTTTTATTAGAAAATTAAATTAAAAATATTACTACATTTATATATTATTCATCAAAAATACATTTATAAACAATTAAAATCAAATTTTTGTAAATTTTAATTTTTTTTTCAATATTTGCAATTTTTTATAAAAATATATGATTTTAATTATTATATTTTATATAATTTTATTGTTATTAATTTAAATTTAAATTTTATTTATTTAAATTTATTTTTAATTAATTAATTTTTGGGTCACTATTCTTGTTCGTCTGAGAGTCGTTGATCGCTAGAGACCAATTCCAGCGACCAGTCGCTAAATTTTTTAGCGACTCAAAATTGTAGTCGCTGTTCACTGGTCGTTGCGACTAGTTGCTGAACCAGCGACCGCGAAACGAACAAATATTAATTGCGGTCGCTGGTCGCAGTCACCAACGACCACCAAACGAACATGACCTCTCTCGTTAGTATTATTCAGTGTTCGCTAGGTGTGGGTTGTGACCTTCATCAGCACGTAAAGAGCTTTGACGGAATCCAAATAATTTTAGGCGGTAATGCGGTATAGACAATTTTAGAGAGTAATTCTATTTTATATTTTATCATATGTAAGAAAATAATAAATAATCTGAATTACATAATTTTAAAAATAAAAAGGTTAAATTTTAGTTTCAATCATCGTAATGATTTTACAAGCACATAGAGCCAATAATGGCTACATACAGAGGTCGGCAAAGAGCAAAAATTAAAGCAAAGTCGGCTGCAAAAGAAAAGCACCGTGAACAAAGCCTAAATAAAGAAAGCATAAGCGGTCAAAGGACAATTCGCCAAACCAGAAACAAATGATAAGATAGTAAGAAGCCAAGATGAAAAGAAAAAACTTATAAAGGCAAGAAATTAGATCAGACACTAAATCTGACCAAATGAAAAGAGTGAACTCTATTGAACTTTCTATGTAATCTGGTAGTGTCGGAGAGTACCAATAAGACCAGAAACCACAGCCGTTGTCAAACCGGTAGCAACACCAACAAAAATAAACGAAGAACCTATCGTAAACAGGGAAAGAAGCACCTCAACAACCATGCCATAGCAAAACCAATCACAACACTTGAGCAAAAGTAGGGAAAAGGAAAGAGATCCTTGAGAATCATCTTGAAACAAGCCAAATAGCACCAATCTCTCCTACACACGTGACCCTCGTCGACCCAGATTCAGCCACCGATAGACCAAAACCTAGTAACCTCCACACAAGAGAAGAGAAGAAAATAGATTCTACTGCTTTGCCTATAACCCAAAACCAAGACTCAAGCAATCTTTAGAAATGGGATTGTAGATGGCTCAGCAAGAGAACAACATTCGAATGGCAAACAATAAAATAGTAACCTAGCTCTGAAGAACTCAACAAGAAGTGAAGGAGGCCCAACAAAGGGAAGCACAAAGATCTAAAATTTAAATCTTTAAACACACTTAAACTAACAATTTAGGCTCCTAACCCAAAAAACCTTCAACTGATTCACAAACATGAGTCCAAGTAGCAATATGGTCACGAAAAGAGAGAATTTAACGGAGGAGATAATGGCGTGTTAAATCTATTCTTTATGATTTCTTAATCAACACATGTCAGTCTTTGAATAATAAGAACATAAGCGGAAGCATACCTTTGGGATCCATGACTTATGATCTGGATTTGGTAATGGCTCTTCCACAACAAACCCAGAATAGCTTGATGTCTCTGTTGATGTGATGCAGAGAATTTTTTCTGTATTTCTTGTTAGGATTGCTGTGGGGACCAAAACCTTATATTTATATAGAATTAATTTCTAATTCGGCCCTTCATCAAATTAGAAATTACTAATATCACCACATAATTTTGACTCCTTTAAATAATGATGACCCTAACACATTAATTATATATTTGTGACCCAAAATAATTCTTACAATCTCCCACTAGGTCACATATGTATCCTGAAAATGTGATAGAGTTTATGAGATCAAGATTGTCATTATATAATTGAGTCTAAGCAATCTCGTCCATTGACTATAACAACATAGGATCATGGTGGTCTTTGTTATAATGATAAATAACTAAACCTTCCATGGTCACTGAAATCAGTACAATCAAATTACATAGATCAATTACCAAAAGTGTGGCATGAAAATCACATGAAAAATTCATTAGTACATGTCGATTTTCAATTTGTCCTACCTTATTGAGATCCTTTAACTTTATTGTTCAAAAGAGTAAGCTGAATACTTTATTTATGATCAGAAAATGAAATGTGCATAAACACAACTAAAACATAAAACCCAAATCCAAA
>OVAX01002733.1:0-26401 GCA_900406405.1 Lepidium africanum | reverse complement strand
TTGTCGCATAAATCTCTCTCCTAAGCGTCTGATCAAATCCGGACGTTTGATGTCATCCCTTTTTAATTCTAATGTTCTCTTACCTGCCTCATACTTTCCAGAACATATAGAGAACACACCTACTACAAACTTGGCGCATTCAACATGTTCATCTGCCTTACGCATTAGAGCAATACTATAATCCGATGGACCAAGCTTGATTGCAAGTCTCAAACCTTCCAAGTATTGAGTAGTTCTATTCCCAACATCCAAACATTTCTCAAATATAGGCCGATATATAGAACCTAAATTTGCTTTTGATGGGAAATTGATGAATTCTTCTAAGTTAGCCTCTCGTAACACTTCATCTTCATACACTGCTTCTTTGTTGTCGCATCCACTTAGAAAGAATGGACCAAGATCTATGAAATGATGTTTTTCTATATTTCAGACTACTTCAACTAAAACGTCTTTCGGTAATGATACCATTTTCTCAGAAGATAAACTGTTAAGACAAAAACAAACAAAAGATTATAAATGTATATTAAAATTTGGGGTACCATAAACTTTTTAATCATAATAATCTAATTAGATAAATAACATGTATATATATATATATATGTATATAACCTTATATAAAAAAAAATTACTGCAGAAATAAATTCCTATAAACACTGGTTCCAATATCATTTTTTAAATAACACAAAATTTAACTCGGCATAAAAATTATAGAAAAGAACAAAGCCCTAAATTGATATTTTCGAAACAATTACGAATTTCTGTTTCCTAAAAAGATATTTATGAGTAAGATTTTGACTTACGAAAGATGAACTAACCCTAACACGATTTTAGAGTTGATAAGTTTGTCTAGGTTAAAAAAATAATAGAACAAATTCGGTTACAATTCTTTTATAAAAGAAATAAAAAAGTAGGATTTTAGTTAGGCGAAAGTGACAGTTCATTACAACAACTAAAAGAAAAAATACTTATAGATTTGAGTGTTTTAAACAGTTTGTTTCACTTGAGATCCTCTATTAAAGAAAAGACATCGTCTGGTCTTTCCAACGAATAGATAAAAACATTAGTTCTCAACATAGAAATTCATTTACTGTCTTAGTTTCATATTAAAAAAAAAAAACTAAAACTAAAAATTTTGTCTCATTTACACACAAAATATTAATAATAAAAAATTACAAAAATTTATGATTTCAATAATTCGGTAATTGTCTAAAATTGTTATTGTAAAAAAATATTTAAATATAATATGAAGTCAAAGATAATTGTCGAAGTTAATAACAAATATTTATAAACAAATATTGTTTTTTATACCAACGATGAGGTTCAAGGAGCATTTAAAGAAAAATATAATCAATGTTATACCTAATTGTCATATATTACTTTATAATATCTACTAAATTTCTATATTCTTAACTGAAAATGTTAATTTATTATTCTTTATTATATATTTAATATATAACAGAACATGGAATGAGAATAACTAACGATGCAGTAACACATATTACTTACTAAACTTTTGAGATGAAAATAGTAAATCAAAATATACATAAGAAGAAATAAACTATTCATTGAAAATTTAAAAGAAATACATAAGAAAATTAAATAATAAGAAGATAATACACGTAACAAACATAATGAAATACATTAAATATAAAATTATTCAAAATTATCCTTCTAGAATTCTGCATCTAGGGTATCACAAACTATACGATCCCACAAACACAATCGGCAAATAGAGGATGAAGCTATGTCTTCACTTTCACCATAGTTGTGCCAAGGGATACTGATGCGAAGGAACCTAGAAGTCGAACCATCACAATGATAATTATCTCTAACATATAATGATTTCAATTTCGTGAAAATAGAATCCATGTTAGTCCTCATGTATTTTAATACCCTCTTCTTTCGCAGATCCTCCTAGACAAATCAAAATAACCGAATACAAATAAATGGCTTCAGGATAATCACATTCAGAAGCATCAACAATGCTAAGCCTTCATCTTCTCTATTATCATAGAAATAACACAAAATTCCCAAACAATACAAAACAATTGGATTGCGAAGGAGACGTAACTTGTTATACCTGATGTAACTGCTCCTTGGATCTCCCCAATATGGATATAATGGTTCTTCTTCAACTGAAAGTCTTTGCAGAAGACGGTCATCATCGCATATAGCTTTGAAATTTTTGCAAACCAATCTTAGGTTACGAACAAAAGATAAAGACGAAATAGCACATTTTAAAGAAATTTCGAATAGTAAATCATCGGTTAGAGACATAAGAAAACTATTATCTTTTGTTCCCATAATTTTGGTTGAAATAATCCATAGAAAAAAAGAAGTCAAGGAGACTAAAACTATAGAAGTTCCAAATAAAAAAAAATTAATAAGAAATAATAGCAAGAGAACAAAACGTGTTTGACCTGGGTTTTATAGAGTAAATATAGAAGACAAAATTAGGTTAAACAACCGGTTCACTAACGCTTATATCTAATTAATTTTATTAATCGAATTGTTCATTAAATATAAAGATAATACAGAATTATTAAACATGGACTCTAGCAAATCATTTCCTAAAAAATGTAGGTGTATAAATGTAATTTTATTTTTCAGATTAGTAGGCAATTAAACAAATAAAATCTTTTATATTTTTTCGATATCCTCAATTCAACGTTTCGCCTTGGGAACAGAAAATTATCATTACTTAAACAAAGAATATTCAATAATCGATCTGCTTTTTTTCTCTGAACCTGATTAAATATTTGCATGTTTTACAATATATAAAAACTATGAAAATATAAAATACAAAATACTTATATTATAAAATCAAAATTAAAGGCAAATGATGTTAACAACTGAATATTATCTTTTTTTAAAAAAAGGAGAATATAAAAATAATTTAAAGAACCGACTTTAACGATTAACAATTCCAAAAAAAATTGAATAATATAAAATCAGATAGAAAATATGTAACCGTCTATTTCTTTATATTAATAAAAATATTTATAAACGGGCACTAATTAAACATTACTATAATATGGGATTTATAAGTTAACAAAATGTATATTATTATTGGAAAATTGAGACAATACAAAATAATATATATTACGAAAAATTGTAGATAATAATAACTAAAAAAAAACAAAAAAAACAATTCTAAAAATATTATCCATGGAATAGAAGTTTGAATTGGAGATCCCATAAACAAAGCTTGCAAGCAGACGATGAACTCAAGTCATAACCGAAGCGGAATCGAGGCCATATACTGTTATCACCTATAAATCTAGTAGTGTGACCATCACACAAACATTCTTGTTTGATGTAAGATACTTTCAAATCAATAATTGCCGAATTGTTGCTAAAACTAAGATCATTGCTGATACGTCAGCGAATTATTTCAAGATTATCTAATGTTTTCGACAACGATAGTATAATCAAATAAGAAAGAAATGACATAACTTGTTGACATCTTCCGCCAAAACATAAAAGCATGATCCTATAAAGAAAAATGGCATCGCAAAACATTCCTTGACAAATTCATGCAACATAAGGAGCCCATCATCTCTATGGTTGTCATAAAAATAGAATACCAATCCGATCCGATACAATATTTCTGAATTCTTTGCAGCCAGAAATATACAATATGTTGAATACAAATCTTGAGGTAATTCCCAGTATGGAGTGAAGATATGTTCATCGAAAGAACTATGATTAAGAACATGAGGATCATCACATATAGACAAAAACTTTTTACATACTTGCCTCAAGTTAAGATATTCTCGTAAAGATAATCGGACGCATCGTGAGACGATTGATATCAAAATATCGTTGGGAAGAGAATTCATATTCATTTAGAGAAATTGAAATTTGTATTCACAATATTTTTTAAAATTCTAAACTACAAATGATGTTTGAGAAATATATAATCAGATAATGATGATTCTTAAGTAAGTTTTAAAATTATATTGTTTGCTTTTTTTTTTCATAAGAAACTTGTCATGAAAATTTCAAAAATAATAGATAAAACAGTAATTAATATGAACAAATTAGGATCAAAGATAGTATATTCTTAACATGTATATTTCTAACAATTTTATAACAAACAAAAAATAATTTCTAAAGGAAAATATTATTATTTGACCATATATTATTATCAAATAAATGATAAAAAAAACTAATAACCGAATATTTCGCAAAATAGTTTATATTTAAACTATTTCACGGTTATCAAAAAACAATTATGTAAGTTATATAATATTTAAATTATTTATAACATATATATATATATATACACAGCTTTATATGAGAAAAATAATAAATTTAACCAATATTCGAAAAAAAAAAGGTAGATAAAGCAATGACCTTAGAAATTTCGCGTTAGAGAATAAAATATATGAAAGAATGCAATATATTAGTAATTATGTTACCTATACTACTTATGTTTTTTTTTCTAATATTCTTTTTTTATAAAAAATGTTGCACATTAGATTAGTTTCTGAATATTTTAAACTACAATGCATGTAAGTATTCGTTGTTCAACATACTTATAAGAAAAAACCAAAATAGGGATATGCCGTTTTCTTAAACACCTATTTCTTGGCAATTCAATATTGCAGATACTATTAACTAATTTGTAAGGTAATTGGGAAACTTTCTATATATTTGTCAAAAAACAACTAAGAAAATTAAATTAATAATTTATAATATCATCTGATTTTGTAGTCGAGTAACAGGAGTCTGATCTGGTTGTCCCATAAACAAATATGACAAATAGAAGATGTACTAATGTCACGATGAACACCATAACTATACCAATAATCGTTGAATCTAACAAATTCGGTTGTTCAACCATCACAAAAACAATAATCTTTCTTATAAGTTCATTTCAACTCTGAACAAACACCATATAAATTACACCTAAGATATTTGTCGAGTCTAGAATGTAGTTTTTGCCGAGGATTTTTAGGGTTTGAGACATTCGGGGGATAATCAAAACAGACAAAATTTGTAAGCCTGTTGCTCTAAATTCAGCTACAAAACATAATAGAATAAGACCATATATATAAATGGCCTCCTGGAAATTACCGAGAGCAGCTCTGCTAAGGAACTTAAGACCTTCTTCTTTGTGGCGATCGTAAAAAAAAAATGATTCCTAATCGATACAAACCCTCAATATTACCAACTTGGCATAACCAGTTATATCTTCTATAGAATTGAAGATGCCCAAAGCAGAATGCATAGAACTCTTCTTCATCAAGGGAAAGTTGTTTAAGAACATAACGCTCTGAACATATGCCCTTAAATTTTTTCGAGACTAATCTAAGAGAAAAAAAGTTTTGGTGGAAGAAGAAGCACAATAAGATACTATGGAAATCCAAATATCATCCGGTAAAACCATGATAGTAGACATGTATAAAGATTACCAAGTAACTAAAAAAACAACTGTTCAATAAATAAACAAATAAGAGTATGCCTATTTAAAAGAAAAAAATAGACTATTCTTGTCGGTTTCTATGTTACCACAAAATAATTTGGAATAAAAAAGATTATATTATGTTAGGTAGGATACAATGGCCAACATATGATATGTAGGATACAAAATTTAATAAAAAACAAATAATGATAAGTATAAACCCAGTATATTTTATAATTCACAATTAATAATTAATACTCAAAAAATAGTTATATGAACTACAAAAACATTCAAAAATGAAAATTTATTGTTTATATAGAAATAGATAACTAAAAGTAATAAATTAAAGTAAAATAAATAAGCTTAATATTATATTATTGTTTGAAAAGATGAACATGCAGGAAATTAGACCATCTGAGGAAACTCGAGATTACAACTACACCAAACCCTTTCAACATTGAATGTGTACCGACCATAATGGCTATTTCACTCGACAACACTAAAACCAAAGTGGAAAGTCTTTCAGAACAAATCGCTAATTGCTTGAGGCATTCTTTCCGGGAATTCAATCCATAACATAGAATAATGTGGTTAAATAACAGTATACTGACGATAATAAAATTAGATAAAAAATATAATATAACATAAGCAAAAAAAAAATATGTTCAATTACCTTTCCAGAACGATCAATCAAAAGATCAAATGCTCTTTCCCCTATGACTTCAATGGATAAAGATTCATTCAATGTGCATGTGATTGTTACACCAGTGTTATCCATTATACGTAAATTGAAGTTTAACCTAGAGAATAAAATTTCAAATGATGAACAAACTAAATTAAGATAACCGTTCTAAATTATTAAAAATGAATAGCACCAGTAAATACAAAATATCAACATTATTAAAAACAAATTGTTCTACCTAGCAGTCACTGATGATACATCCTTGTTGCATCGGTCACAATAAAAACCACAATACTTCTTAGAGTAATTTTCGTCGAAGACATCGTTTTAGGATTGGAGTGGTATCGCTATTACATATATCGCAACGGAAATAATATTAGTGATGCTTCCATGAATCTATTTCCAAAACAGTACATATAACATGACATTTGCCAATATGAAATAATAGATCAAAAGGAAAAAAGACAAAATTAAACAAACCACTTTATCTAACGAATAATATTTGAGGACAAATAAACACATGCATAAAATTAAAAGGAATTTTAAACATACATTATATAATTTAAAAAATTCATCGATAGATTTTCTTGGATATTCAAGCCAAATATCATACAATTTCTTTTTGACTCGGTATATCAAGAATGTCGAAACAAAAACCATCGTTGGCCAAACTGAAATTTTAGTAATGATAATATATTAATAAAACTCAAAAGATGATTAGTTTTGTAAAGGTAAAACATATTATTTTTACGTTTTCAATAATTCAATATTAGGTATCGAATTGTTCAGAGGCGTTACAAAGAACATGTGTATCTGCAACACAAAAAGATTGGATAAGAACCAAAAATCATAAGAAAAATATATTTAATATAATATTATATTTTTAAAACAAAATTTACCATTCCAATGCTGAATTTTTGCAAAACAAATGAGCAAGTAGACAAAGCCATTAATGGATTCAGTACAATATTGGATGTAGGACTCAGCAATAGAACCAAAAATGAACATTTCAAACGAATATCACTAATATGTTTAAAAAGAGATAAGATATGGATCAAAACAAACAATTAGAATCATAAAAAGATAAATAGTTTATAAAAAAAAGTATAATAAGAAAGTTATATTTAACAATATTATTTGTGGTCCCTAATCTCAAAATCAATCTTCTTGATAGATTGACTGAGATAATTAATCTTAAAAGTTATATTTAACAATATTTACTCAAAATGAATTCCAACAACTTGACCAACAACATCTAGAATCATTAAAAAAGTTAGAGCACGAATACAAAACATTATCAACAAAATTTATATAATATAAATTTTACACAACAAATAAATTCTAAAGATACTACTAGTCAAAATATCAGAATGATATTGTCCAGCAAAAATATCATTGTAAGATATTGGTGAGATAAATTGGTCATCCAAATTAAAATCACACGATGAAACTGTAGTCGTATATTTAAAATATAATTTGTAAGCAATATTTGAAGCTTTATATTGACTACTATCTCTTATCATGATGAAATTTTGAATAATTTTCCAACCATCGGTAGAAATAGCTTTCTCGAATTTCATAGTCAGATACTGATACGTTGCAATTATTTTCGTACCCTAAACATATTATAAAGTAGAAATATAATATATATATCTCAAAAAAAAACAAGAGAAATATAAACAGTGAAAAACAAAACACATTCATGGAAAAAACAAAGAACTTACACTCTCATCCGCAAGAATAATGTGTAATGGATTACCAAAATATTTTACAGGTTTTTTCCATGAATGTAAAACTTTACACCGGATCTTCCATGTAGTTTTGAATGGTGTCAAGTTTTTGAAAAAGGGTAAAATTTTCAATGGAATCCATTAAAGCCAATAGATTTGGATGAATCGCTTGGTTTAGGTTTTTGAGATTGTGATATGTGAGTACATATTTATAGAGAAAAATAAAAAACAAATTCTGAATACCTAAAAAAGTTAGGTTAACAAAAAAAAAGATATGTAAAAAATCCGGTTCTTTTTTCGAAAGTATACTTTTATAATTTAAATATAAAATAATGGAAAAAAGAATTTATGAATTGCCGGACAATAAGGTTAGTTAGAATATTAATATTACAAAATTCTTTAAAGGAGAATATAGAAATAATACGATATTCATAAATACATGTATTTCGGAGAAGATATATCAAAAATAAATAAAAATAATGAGATTGTTAAAAAGGAGTATAAACATCTGATATTATCTTCATAAATACATGTATTTCGGATACAATATATACAAAAATCGATTATATACTTTACAAATTAAGTTATACATATTAAATTCATTTCGATGATTTATTTATTTTAAGCAATCGGTGATCAACATCACATTAAAACTTAATATTTAATTAGAACTATTTAACTTATTTTCATATGAATATATGTAAATAAATATATTGAATAAGTAGATAATACAGAAAGAAAAATATAAAATTGTTGATCGATACAAATAAAGATACAAATATCAAAAAAAAAAAGAGAACAACACAAAAGTACAAAACATTGAAATTTTTCTGCATGTAGGAGAAACTCATAAGTTTGTTCCAATCCAGCTACCTAAAAAATATAATAAAAATTAATATTTGTAACAAAAAAAATAAATACAAACAAAATAATCGAGAGACGAACCTAGATCGACGACAGAGCTCCCTTATTTGTTAGGAGCCAGATACTCTATATCAGTTTGGTTGGGATCAAATATGACAACCTTAAAACGTGAATTCCCTTTGTACTCGAAAAAGAAAACGAAACCTAAAGCGATTGAATGAGTTTCAACAAATTCCGGCCAACCACTATCAAACCAAATCTCATCACCGAGATGCTTAACTCCGATAAGTGTCGTGAATCCAGATGGAGTTTCAAAGGTTACCTGAATGCCTAATTCAGGGGATAATGAAACACATTCATCAGAGAGTATATGTGAGAATGAATTAACAACAACTATAAACTAAGTAAGTAGTTCATAAATAATAAGTAACTATGAATTAAATTAAAAACAACCAAAAAAAAATAGAGAAAATTGAATTGCCATAGCCCTGATCTCGAGTGTATCCTCTGTTATAAATTTAATAAAATTCGTAGAACATGCACATGAACGGTAACTTGAGACTCTAACCATGTTCTCTTTCTTGAGTTGGATATTTGCCAAGAGAACTTATTAATATCAGATTTTAAATAACAATGAAAAAGTATGATGAGAGTTAAAGCATAACATATAGATATGATTTATATCCTTGACCTAAAAGAAGAATTGTAGACATCCTTTTCGAATTTCAAAAAAGAGTAAGATTCCAAAGTACTTTAGAATTCAAATATATTTTTTAATAACAATAATGTCAGCTTATTAAATTGTTTGGCATAATATCAAAATATTGGGTATGTTTAGGCTAAATAGAATAACCAATAAACTTTTCTATATCACCAAAATGACAAAAATGAATTTTTTTTTGTCAACGGAATCTTATATTAATATAGAACACCATAACCACACTCCAAGGGAATATGGAAAAGCAGTTACAACACCAAGCCATTAGCTGTCTCTCTAATAGAATGAGCGAGAACATCAACTTTATGGTTCAGAGATCTGGAGATAACAGAAAGTGAAAACGCACGAAAAATAGATTTCAACCTGACAAAGTCCTCTTGATAAGTTTGGAAAGCTGGCCAATCTTTTGGGTTCAACATAATCTTGATGACATCTGTGCAATCCGATGCAAAATCTACTTCCAAAAACTGGAGAGCAACTAGAGATTCCATGGCCAAGAGTAGAGCTTCCACTTCTAAATGAAAAGCAGAGAGACTTCTCCTTAGTCGACGAGCACCCATACAGGTTCTAGTATGATTGATTATCAGGAAAGCACACCCAACTAATTCCCGTATGCATATCATAACTTTTCCACGACCCATCTACAAAACATCTGTAACCTGTAAAAGCAGGGTTGGTAGCCGAAGGTAGAGCAACCGCTGGCCATGGATTAGTAGCATTAAGGAAACCCGATTGAAACGAATCAATTTTTGGGCGCTTCACATTGATATAATGAGAGATTGAATAATTCCTGTAAACTATTACAGTTTTGATAAATATGCAACTAAGGATATATAAATAGAAAAAAAAAATCACTTGCGACGCTTGCTAGGAGCTTTGCGAGAAATCGGAGAAACATAATCTTCTTTGGCTACTTCTTTAAAAAGATGATCGGGCGGAATCTCGACACTCTTAAACGCAGCACAAATCTTCTTATCAGACGAAGACTTTCGATCATCAATATCTTCTGGATCAGATCGCTTAGATAAAGGTGTTGAAAATATTGAACTAGACATCTTAGAACACTCGCCGCTATTGGACATTATAGGATTAATCTATACGCAAAGAAAAAATGTAGGTAAACAATACTGATATGGATTTGTATACAAACATTAGAGAAAAAATAATAATAGAGGAATAACGAAAAAGAAAAAAAATACAAAATTACAAAATAATCGGAATAATGTTATACTCACTTGATCACTTGAGGTGGACGGAAGATCAATAGACTTGGTAATAGTCTTGCCTTCAGACCAAACTTTAGCTGCTTCAAAAGTATCATTTCTCAAACCAATGTTGTCTTTCTCGACTACAATACCAAACTGGAATGTCTTTCCTCTTAAATTGTCGAGTGCATCCGATAAAACATTAGAATTTCCAATCTCCATGCATGCCTATTAAGCAAAATACCAACCGTTTAATAAAAAATAAATAAGCTAGAGCACTAAATATCGAACGACAAATAAAAAATAATACCTGATAATAGTCTAAACCAAGGATATCATTTGCTTTCACTCCTACAACCTCGGCGGAAAAACTATCAAACAACATGTATTTTGTCCCACCGGTCGAATCAATAACCTTTATATGGAATTTGAACCTATACTAAAAATAAGTTTTAATGACTCGTCAAAATGACTAAAAAACATCTCTATATTAATAGTAAACAAAACAAACCTTGGAGACACATTCCTCGTGAAGACTTTACAGGTCTCACACCAAAAATTGGGTTGGGGATTAGTTGAAACACCCTTGATCTTTACAGGAGTGTCGAAAAAGACTTTCTTATAACACTTCTTACAACCGAAATAATACCAACCTCAATCTGTATGTATACCATTAATTGTATACAACAAACGACATCGTCCAACCTACAAAAAAAGAGATTTAATTAATTTCCCATCATTATATACATAAAATCTTTAAATATAGTTATAGAATAAAATAAAAGGTTAACATGCATTACCTCCTCTATGCCAAGTAAGTCAGAAATTTGAAGCATAGGATGTTCAAGCCAGAGATCATCGTCAGCAACTTTAGGTATGATTGTTTTCGAACTTTTCATCACGATCTTGACACCATCAGCGATAAAACTAAGAAAAGCCGTAAATTGATTAGTTATACAGAAAAAAGCAAAGACGATTCATTGTGTACAAAAAAAACAAATAATTACCCATCGAAAGCATCCGTCTCCGACATCTTAGGGTTGAAGACAATGAGCGGTGTGTCAAATGAGTTGCTGATACTTCGAACATCCATTACGTAATTAAAAAAATCGACCAAAGCAACACAGTAAAAGCATAATAAAAAGTTTTAAAAATACAAAAATTAGTATAAAATGAAATAAAAAACATAAAAGAGTACAATACAATAAAACATACATACCATTCCAAACATGAAGTTTGGCAACACGAATGAGAAAAAATATCAAACCGTCAGTAGATCGTAAAACAGTGTCATAGAATGATCTAGCATAAGAATCTCAAAGACAACACGATAGACGATTGTCACTGCACATAAAAAAAAAATTTAAAAAAAATGAGAAAAGAAATGAATTGAAAAAATGAATGTTAAAAAACAAAAAAAATACAAACGAATCACAACGAATGTGTAAATATAGTTTAATTTTGTAGGGAATAAAACAATGATGTTTCACACGAAAAAAATACAAAAAAAACACTATTAATAAATAGAAAAATAACAAAAAAAAAAATCAATACAACTTACTGTTGGTCCCGCAGTTCAAACTTGATCTTTTTTGTTAATTTCCCACGGACATGCATTTCTTGAATCTCCTCCACACTAACAATCTGTCCATAAACATCTATTCGAACAAGAAAAACAATTAAAACATACACTAAAAAGGATTAGAATTAAAAACCATGAGTAACATTACCGATCAAGCCGTTGGGATCGTATGAACTGCTAAGAATACCGTCAAACGTGGCCAATGAGATAAAACTATCGTTCACAACTGGATTGCATGCAGCGAAACCAGTGATATTGGGAAAAATAATTTTGAAAGAAAGCAAGGAAATCCGGTAAAGGCTACTGTCTGTAGAGACGTGAAAGTTCTGGATAATCTTCCACTGACCAACCTCTGTAGAATGCTCGAACTTTCTAACATGGTCCTTCTTGATGGTAGTGCATACTTTGACACCCTAATTACGAACAGAAAAATGTCAAATACATGTAATAAAAAAAACATCCATAACAAAAAATATAGTATTAAAAAAAAACGTACGGTTTCGTCAGCGAGGACCATCTCTATGGTTTTACTAGAAATCTTTCCGTATTGAGACCAAACGTGCAAGATCTTGCATCTAATTCTATAAGGTTTGCGATTGCTCGTTTTGATGTTGTTGAATAGAGTGAAACTATCGACTACAGCCAATGAAGAACTCATGGTGCAAAGAAAACAAAGCTAGAACAAAATGCGAGGCAAAAAAGAAACTGTCAAAAAGAGGCGAGCTAGGTTGGGATGGGATGTAAAAAAGAGGACGGTATTAGAGTATTATATAGGAAGGTCAAGGTTCTCAAAAAAACCCTAATAGTAGAGACAAGAACGAATCATTGAGTAATATATTTAAAATTAGGATTTCATTAATTTTAGCCGAATTAGCTTAATATTCGAATATGCCGAATTAGCTTAATATTCGAATATAGATAACAAAATTAAATTCGAGATAACGTCGAATTAAATGGTTTACACGAGGGATAAAAGTGATTATGATCACATAAATGATATTTCCATAAACGAAAAATCAGAAGAATATATAGGGTGGATAAATACAGAACCAGTTTAAAGAAACTTAGGTCTTCTTCCCCGAGCCATGTTCTTCTTCCCGAGAATTGTCTGGTAAGACCGGAGCCCTGAAGCCGGAAAACTAGAAAATGACCGAGAAATTTTTTTAAAAATATATTGCTAGGGTTTAAGGTTTTGAAATAAAAACAACACAATATTGAAAGATTGAAGTCACGTTCCTTCCATCGTCTTGTAATATGTATTTTAAACCCAAAATAAATAAACATTGATTACATAGAATTGAAATTTTTAAAACAATTTATATCCGAGAGGAGGAGGCCTGTTTTGAATTTATGTGAATTTTCCGAATGTTTCCGGTCGACTATTAGAGAATTATGAATTTTAGAGGAAGAATTGGCCATGATCCGCAATTAAGAGATAGTTGGTTTCCCTAAATGTATTTTAAAATAATTAAAAAATAGACGGCCAGGATCAAAAAAGGAAATGGACGGCCTAGATTGCGTCCGAGGGTTACATGAAAACTATAAGTTAAATTTAACCTATAGTCTTTTTGACAATTTTGCCCTCAGCGCAATAAATGCAATTTTTTTTTCAAAGAGAAATCTCTTGATTGACCTGCTGAAAAGAGCAAAAAGAGGAAGATACCAAAAAATACTCCCGCTTTAGTATATTAAGATATATTATAGCATATCGGCACTACATAAGAAAAAGCTCCTTCCAAAATTTGAAATAAAAAAAACACAATAATGAAAGATTGAAAGTGACGTTCCTTCCATCGTCTTGTAATACGTATTTTAAAGCCAAAATAAATAAACATTGATTACATAGAATTGACAACTGACAATTCAGTTAATTAATTTAACTCTTGACCTTATACATGTACTAAAACGTATAAACTGCAAGATATACTAAGCTCTTACGTGACTGCCTCTCCTAAAGTGTAGTTGTCATAAATTGCATAAAACTTTAAATTCAAGAATTGGTCAGAGTCGATTCGGTGTTAAACCATTAATTTTGCACTAATTATTCATACATATATATATATATATATATATATATTTTGTTAATATTGAATCACTATTGACTAGCCCATTAGCCAATTTCCTACTCGATTCCGAAATATACAAATTTGTACATAGATTTTAAGTTTCATTGTAATTAGCATTAAATAATTTATATAATACTTGGTCTTAAAATAATGAGTTAGCACCAAATCATTACAAAAGTCAATGCTTTGTGTTTCATTGTTAAAGACTATAATTCAGCACCAAATAAACAAACTAATATTATAACTTGTAAAAGACTTGGAATTGTTCTTGTTGTAAATTAAGTCTTACAATAAAAATTTAGCAGCAACAAAGAATTGTATTTGTAATGGTCTATAAAATGCCTCAACTTATAACGCAAATTTTAAGTGGAATCAAGAGAAAAAGCGAATCTCAAAACCCTAAAGCCAAAGTCATCAATGGAGGACCCTTTGTTGAGCAACAATAGAACTCCTTCCTTTTCTTTATCAAGTTATATGCAAGTGTCACACGGAGTTGTATTGTGTATTAACTCGATCGACTTAGTTACGAGCTTGGTACTAGTTATTTCAGCCGCGATTGTTTTGAAAGATACAGAAGGTGGACATTCAGAAGCAACATGGATCACTGTCTATACTTGTGCTTGTTGCTTCAATCTCCCAACTTTATGTCGGAAATTGATGCAGATCATTGAAACCTCCGACATAAGGTATATTCCTTTCTTTTCTTTTACTTTTTGGTAATTGTAATATGTAGATATTTGTTTACTACGCATTAGAAAGCGAAATTATTAATGGATAATGTGTTGCAATTGCAGATTCCCTCCTAAGACATCTTGTTTGAGTACGATGGTTGAATTTTTCTTGGCGGTTTGGACTCTGGCCTTCTTTTCCTTTTTCAGATCATCATCTTTGGATCATTCTAGTCAACTCTACAGGTACGCATTGAACACATTTTACCATAATTGTCCCATAAAGAAAAAATAAGAATGCATCTGATCTCTAATAATCAATATAAATTAGCCTCTCTTTTTTTGGCAGTTTATGTGTTATTTTCCTTATCATCGGTGGCATTCGATATGTGATTCCATTGATAGTAGGTACAGCACTATGTTGTTGTGCGTCTATGCTGTTATGTTTTGCAGTAGCTAACACTTCAGATCAAGTCGTTTAAACTCATCGTAACGCGTTTCCAATAGACTCTTTGCCCGGATTATTTGTGGTCGATTTTATGTTTATTTTTTTAGAAATATTAATTAATACTTATTCATACGTTTTGTCTCTTTTCTCGTATTATTTTTTTGCAAAATAATACTACTCTTCCATTTCAATGTAATAATAGTACTCTTTCCATTTCATTGTAATATAAATTGAAAAAAATGGTTAAAAATATATTAACTTAGGTTTTGACAGTAGGGGTTCGACCCCTTCGGAGAATAAACGAGAGAGAAAGTGATGCAGCACATCGTTTCACTTATTCTATCTTATTTTCATTGTTTTTGCTTCGATTAGGTTAGGTAGAGTTAGTTCCTATTTTTAGGCGTTTTCGAATAATTTGAGTTTAGTTCCATCCCTTAGTTTCATCGTTTCCTCTATTTAAGTTATTTGCTTTGTAAACCTAATCCTCAGATTTGATTATTGAACAATAAAGCTTTGCTTTTCTTTCCCTCCATGATTAAGTGTCGATAGCTTGATCCCTAAGGAAGAGTGTTTAATCTCGGATATTCCACAATGAATCAACGAATTGAACTCTAATTATCGTGATTTACAACAATTTGGTATCAGAGCTAAAGCATCCTCTCTCGATTTCTTCAAAAAAATTTTCTTTGCTCTCCAACCCTTTTTCGTCGTCATGCCTCCACGTAAAACTCGACATGGCGATTTTTCCTCTGAGTGGGCTGAACCTCGAAAAACTCTCCCTGTTATGCAGGAGAATATTCAGGTAGTAATTCACGCCTCCTATCAGGATATGACCGAAACACTGCTGCAGAACAATCGCCGTGGTGAATCACATCGTGGGTCTGTTATAAGCTCCGATGAAGACGAAAACCCTTTCGCTTCTCCTGCTCGTCCCTTGCGCACCCCACAGCAGACGGAGATTGTGCCGGATCATGATAGTCGGAGCTGGGAGTCGAGCTTCAAAGTTGACCTCCCTGAGTTTCATGGCGGTAGTCGTGGTGATGAATTGTTGGATTGGATTGTTGCTGTGGATGAAGCGTTAGACTTTAAACGAGTCCCTGAAGATATCTCTTGTTGCTACCAAGTGTTAGACTTTGATCTCTTGTGTGTTTAGGATCGGACAACAACAAACGTTAGTTTGTTTCTCTTCTCTTCAAATCGAACTCTTCTCTTTCTCTGTTTCAGGTTTTGCTCTGTTTTTACAAAACAGAGAATTCTGTTTTGTGTTTTACGTTTTTCTTCTCTTTTGTTTCTTGTGTTTTACGATTTGATAAACCAAAACAACTAACTTTATTAATCATCAAACATAAGTATTTATGGTTTACAATCACACACATTAACCAAAGGTTATGTCTTCTAAAGACATCCCTAAACCTAAAGACACAAACTTACAAACATACACAACAAGGATCTCGTTCCGTCGACGAATATGCAAAAGAATTTAATCTCTTGTTGACGAGAATTGATTTAATGACTTCAAATTGCAATTGGTCTCTCGATTTATTTGAGGTTTACGACCTTAATTACAGACAGCGATGCAATAGTTTGACCCTTGTTCAATTGCGGAAGCTCATCATCGAGCAGCCTCTTTTGGGTCGCAATTTCGTCTTAGTTCATCGTTGTGGTATCAATCTGGTTCTCGTGCTCATGTCCCTCCTAATCATACTTCTGATGTGCCTTCTTCATCGGCTACGATTGAGGATACTATACCGCCTCCTGATTCCATAACACATGATTCGGGTCAAGGAAGTGGTGAACAGCGAAGTGTGCGTTCGACTGTTGTTTAGTGCTTTCACTATGGTGAGCCAGGATATGTCAAGAGTGCTTGTCTTTCTCTTTCACGCCGCAATTTTCTTGTAGATGATGTTAAGTGGAATTCCAATGAATTTTTTGATAACGACAATCTTCTGGACGACAAACCTGTCGATGAAGAATACGTTCACGGTGACACTTGCGGAACATCACTTGTGGTTCAGCAAGCTTGTCTTTCTCCTGTGACATTGGCTGATCACTGGTTGTGTTTGAACATCTTCCAGTATACATGTACGGTTACGACTCGTATTTGTCGCTTTATTATTGATTCGGGTAGCTCCTAAAACATTATTTCCGAATCAGCATTCACTCATTTGGGACTTGATAGTGAACCTCATCCTGACCCTTATGATTTTGGCTCGCCAAAGGACCGGCTCTCCAGTTGTGCTGTGAATTTTGCGGTAAATGTTACGTATAAAGAAAGTATTTACTTTGATATTGCACCGATGGATATTACACATTTCCTGTTAGGTCGACCTTGGCAATATGATCGATCAGTTATTCATGATGGCCGTCCCAACACATACAGTTTTATGCTTAATGGCATCAAGGTCTTGCTTTTTCCGCAGCCTCCACCGTCGTCCGTTTCCGCTCCAACTTATCTCACTACAACTTCTGAATATGACAGAGAAATCACAGCTTCTGGTTGTGATTGGCTCCTCCTACCTTCCACGGACAAAGTCAAGCCGGAGCCTCAACCTATTCCCGAGTCGCTGCAATAGTTGCTCACCTCTTTTGCAGATGTTTTTCCGGATGATTTACCTTCTAGCTTGCCTCTTTTACGTGATATTCAACATCACATAGACCTGGTACCGGGCGCTTCTCTTCCCAATCGTCCACATTATCGTATGAGTCCGCAAGAACACGAAGAACTTCGACGCCAAGTTGAAGAATTGGTTGCCCATGGTTATGTCTGACAAAGCATGATCCCTTGCGCAGTTCCGGCTTTGTTGATTCCTAAAAGAGATGGCAGTTGGCATATGTGTGTTGACAGTAGAGGAATCAATAAAATAACGGTACGATATTTAATATCCTTGCTTTAAATTTTAAGTTTTTATTTTTGCTGAACCAATTTGAGGTCGTTTAATTTTTGAAGTTTGGAACTAGCTTGTTTTGGTGGATGATGATGTGTTTAGTGAGTGATAGTACAAGGGAAAAATCATGAAAGCCAATTTAAATGAATCCCTTGTGTCTATCCTACTTATTCACTTAAGCACATCATCATTTCTTTTTCACTATTTTGGCTTGATTTTGGAATTCTAACCATCGACCTCACACTAAGCTTTTCTTCTATTCGAGTTTCTTGCATTTTTATGTCTTTGATGTGTAGGGACTCGACCAAACAAGAAAAGATCAGTCACTAAGCACTTGTGGATCGAGCTAAATTTTTGGGCTTCATGAACAGCACTCGCCAATTTTCAGCCCATTTTAAGCATCTAGAAGGTTGATGTCACTTCGCTTGAACAGTGCCCGGCGAGTTGACATGTGTGGTGCATAATTGAGTAGAAAACTTGTGGCTGCTTTAGGTGTGTTGAACGAGTGGTGCAGAATGGTTCAGAGAATTCGTGGCTGAGCTTGAGGGTGGTGTGGCGAGTTATCCCTACCATGCCAAGACCAAACACCTCTCACTTTCACCTATAAATAAGGTGCTTAGCTCATTTGGTTCTCCACACCTCAAACACACAACTTATCTCTCTAGAAGCACTTTTTCTCTCATTCAAGTTCTGTCAGTGAGTTTGGGTAGTTCAAGCTAGTGAGGCTAGTCTGAAGCTGAGACCGGCAAGTTCAAGCCTATTTTTCCAAAGTACCGGCAAGTTGAAAGCGGAGAGTTCAAGCCCTGTTTTTTTTCAAATCCTAATACAATGGTGTGAAAGGACCAGGATAGAGCAAGGCACATTTATGAAAGAGAGCGAACAATGCTAGAGGATGAAATTAGTGAAGAAAAGCGCCCCAATCCTAGCACAGGAAGACAAACAGGAAGGGGAGGAGAAGGCTAGTGCTTAACAGTCAAAGCTCTGAAGAAGAGATACATGCTCCAACTCGCCAAGTAAATAGGCAAGTTGTACAATCCGATAGTGAAGAAGAGGTTCCCTTGGTGAGTAATAGAGGGAAAAATATAGCCATGCAATCTTCAGAAGAGGAGGAAACAAAAGAGAATGAAGAAGACGACATGCCAGTAGATGAAGCTGATGAGGAGGCTGAATTCAACAAAGGCATCAACAAGCTTATGAGAGATGGCTATAGCACAGAGCAAGCCTATATTATAATGGATGAGAGGTGTGCACCCCGACCATTTCAAATGTGCCCTATGGAGGAAACTCATGAAACATACTATGAGGCGCTAGTCTACAACGGTTTCAAGGGTACCCTCTATCCGCACCGTTAAACCTTGGAAATAATGGGGATTGCTGAAGACGTGGACCTTATGTTAAACGTGGCTGGGATCTCTCAACTTGCGTCAATGGTGTGCTCTAGTTACAAGGAAGAGACAGTACAATTTTTAGCAACAGTCCAAGTTAAGCTATACAAGAAGGTGACTATGAAGTGGCTTGAAGCAAATGGAGGTGGCTTCATCATATTCACAGTGCACAATGAGCAGCATAAGTTTACCTTCAAATAGATGCATGAGCTCTATGGTTTTATAGCGGGCACGCCCGGATATCCAAACATAGCAAAAAGTGAGTGTAACGATGTATGGTATATGCTGAGTGGAGAAAGGCCCTTCCTCCCATCAAGAAGCAAGTGTAACAGGATTCGTAACCCAGCAATAAACATTGCTAGGAGAGTCATTGCTAACTTGCTATATGCAAGGCCATCTCTAGGACCCATCAACCTAGGCGAGATGGAGCAGCTGACTATCATTCTATCCACAATAGTTGGCACAACTCCAACTGGAAGGGAGCTCTATGGCGACAACGAAAGTGCAGGTTTGGCTTATACTCTAGCTAAACAATTTTGAGTCTACAGGACGAGATCCATGCTTTAGGTCCAACGTAAAAACAAGAAGCCAATAAGCATTGGTGGAGTTGTAACACCGCTTCTGATAGCCTGTGGAGTTAGGCTGGATGGTGCAGATGAAGAAAACATTGTAGCACCAAGGTTTATAAACATGTAAAAATCAAGAGTTCAGAGGTACTAAGCAGAAAGGGGGCTAAAGACAAAATCATCTACAGGCTATATCATCCAAGTAACCCTGAAGCAGAAATCCTCTTGCCCTGCAGAGAGTTGAGCTCACTGAGCAATGTCAAAAATGTGGAGTTTGCTCACCCATTGAGCATGTTTAGGCGAGTTGAGTCTGAAGCTGTAGCAAAACCAGAACAGCCAACAACTGAAGCAGAAAGCGAAGAAGAGCTAGAAAAATACTTCTTCGATGAGTATACTCAAGCAAGGATGGGCATTCCTGCTAAAGAGGCTCATAAGCAAATTGGCAAGCTGCATAAGCTTGGAAAATGGCTGGTGAAGAAGGTTAAAGGGTTTGCTAAGGAAAATAATGAATGGGCTAAGGAAAGACAAGAGCTGTGAAGGGAGATAGACGAGATCAAAGAGAGGTTTAGCAGCGAGTTGCCTCGTGGAAAGGATGAAGTAGCTCCAAAAAGGCATTCAATCCCAACAGATGGGGCTTATACCTCAGCTCAGTTGGCTCCATCTCAAGCTCGCCATTCATCTGCTGAAGTGCAGGAGCGGAAGACGATAAGGAAGAAGAAGCCATCAAAGGAATCCATAGCGAAGGCAAGGTATGGTGCAAACTGGTGAGTTCATATGTATGGTGAGCCAGGCGAGCCCAGCGCAGCTGCAGAGCAAGCCGAAAATTTTCCACCTGAACCAGCCACCAACCCGGCAAGCTACACATTCGAAGAGATGAACGCTTCCACAGCTCACATCTTCGACCTTTGAGTCAGCAAGCTCCAACACTCATTGTAAAATCTGTAGCCTTTTCTCTTATGCCTTAGTTATATTTGATGTGTTTAAATTCGCTGCTTCTGCTTGTTCACTTCTTGTTGCTCCATCTAGGATTTTTCCTTATACTTAGTTTCACACAGGCACTGTGTGATTTAAGTTTGGGGGAGAGTCCTAGACATCTATCAATGTGTTTATGCACGCCATGCATACTTCAAACTCGCCACTCATTCATCACATTTAGTGCCTAGTTTTCCCCTCATTCATTTACCCTCTAACTTGCATTTCATAAAAAAAATTTCAATCATTCGCATGCATTTCACAATAGGATTGAGTCTAGTTTTCATGGGAATCAACTCGCTGGAGTTAGGCATTCTTGCTAGGTTGTTGGCTATTAACCATAGTGAACTTAGTGGTTTGGTGATCTCTCTTTATAGAAAGCTTATAAGTGGATCATTTGCCTTAGAAAACTATGCTTGTGTTTATATCTTGAAAAGGTCAAGCTTGATTTCCTTTTAACTTGAACTTAAACTCGCCGAGTTAAGGTATGTAGATGCATTGAACATTTTCCTTGCTTGAGTTTGGTATGGCAAAATAACTGAAAATGAAAGCTTTTCCAACTGCAACTCATTTGATGATGCTTAAGGTGAGCGGGGATTGTGCGTAAACCCGTACCTTCTTGTACTCATTGAAACCGTGGAGAGTAGATCATGAAGCAGCTATTCATTGGTGTGGATCCTCAAAAAGGACGTGAAGCAGACCATTGAGTAAGCTGCGGATTCGAAGACCATGAGTTTGTGCTTAAACTGAACAAATCAAAGAAACTCGCAAGTGTGCTTAATTGAATCTATGCCATGCCAAGTTCAAGAAGTTGAAGCATATGTTCATTGATCTATAGTCCCTTTTGAGGCATTCACCTCTAGAAATAAGGATTCAAGTTTGCACTCTTAGAGACCAACTTAAGCATTAGTGATATGAGGACTGGATTTAAGCTTATAGACAAGTATATAGTGAGAGTCATATGGAACATTGGTTCACTTGTGGTTTACAATTTCAACCTGTTAAGGTGCTAGACCGGTGAGTTAGATAGTCCCTGCGTCTGCAACCTCTCTTCCTGCTTAGTTCATTGCACTTGCTTGAGGCCAAGCAAGGACTAAGTTTTGGAGAGTTGATATTCATGCATTTTACCCATTTTAGCTTCATAGTTTGCATATGTTTGCATTCATTCACATTCCATACTATGCATATTAGAGTCCCATTAGGATCATTCTTGCATTTGCATAGCATTTGGAGCATTTTAGGAGCAATTCGGAGCATTTTGGAGCAAACAAACCTGAAGACTGCAAGTTAGGCCTGGAACCGAAGAGCTGGAGCCAACACATCAAGAACTGACAATTTTGCAGACCAAGTATCCAGAACTCGCCTGGCCAACTCGCCTGTTAGTGGCGAGTTCAGCTTCCAGACTTAGCCAGAAATCATATTCTTTGAAGCTTCACCAGTCCAACTTGCCAGTAACAGGCGAGTGCAGCCCAGTTGGAACATTTGCTGAAGCTGAAGAATGCTGAACTCGATCTGCCCAGCTCACCATACACAAACGAGTGCAAGCCATTTGCAGCATTTGAGCCTGAAGCTGGACTCTCTGACTCGCCACTTGCACTCGCCATCCACCCTGAAGCGATACGCACCGACTTCATTTATTTTGACCGACTTTACTTTTTTGTTGACTCAATTTAGGGCTTCTGTGTTTTAGCCCTATAAATACTCTTGTTTTAGCGAAAAACAAAGATGAAAGTTTAACCTAGTTTTTGCCTCTTTTAGTGAAATCCAGAATTCTCTCTGCCTCTTTTTTTTTTTCTCTTTGCTGTTCTTAAGAAAAGTTCATGATTTCTGCTTGAATCTCGCTTTAGGTTGGTTAGATTTCGTTTATGTCCTTATTTTCTGTTTCTGCTTATGTTTTATGTTGTTATGCTAGAGGCTGCGCATCTATCCATGGATAGTGAGTACTCTGTTCTGGGTTTTGTGAGGAGATGAAGTAGATCTATGTTGTTTTTTGGGTTTTTAGTGTTTATACTTGAATACTGTCATAGGCTGCGCTAGACTGTTTGATCTTCATGCTTATTTTGACTTGATCACTCAAAGTTTGATTCGTAGGCTATCTCACCCGGAAGGTGTTGGATGATATGTTTGGCTTAGGTTCAGCTTAGGACTAATGCATTATGGCCCAAGGGATTGGATGTTCAGAGCATCAGTTAGTCATGTAGGATAGGCGTGTTAGTGCCAGTTTGGGCATGTGATCACCAAGGGATTGGGTTAGGTTGCGGCTGAACTGAGATTTCATGACCACGGGAGTGGCTTGTTTACCTTAGTATCCTGATTCGTTGCTTGCCCGTTTAGGTTGTTAGATAAAACCTTAACCCAGATTTCAACTTAGTTCATTGACTTCACTCTCCTTACAAACCCATCTTCACCTTATTGTTGCAACTCGCCATTACCTATAGCATGTTCACACTGTTTCTGCATTTTTACTTAGTTTCTGCTTCTACGTTAGATGTGTTTTAGCCATACCTGTTTTATGCTAGCCAGTTGTATGCTATGCCTATTTTTCATGTTTACTTAGTTTTTTCATTTTATGTTGATTGTGACAGAATCACTTCCATTCACTTGTTTTCCCTGATGTTGCTTGAACTAGTTAGCTATCCATACCCCAAGTGTTAGCAGCTCACTTTGGTTCGACAACCTTATATACTATAAGGATTTGATAACGTGACGTAAAAAGCCTTGTTGACAAATCGTCTAACGTGACGTAAAAAACTTCTGGGATCCTCTAACTTCTTTGACAAATCCCTCTTGATTGTTGCACTACATCGATAACTCACCATTACCATTCCTTTATCCATCTTTTTCTTGTTAGTGACCAAATCCTTCAAAAACCTAGAATAAGTTAGGTTTGTCCTTATCACATCCATAAGAGGCATCATGACTTTAATTCCATCCATCTATTTCTTGAACCGACCGGGAAATGGCAACTTTGGTTTACAAGATGGTGGCACATACTTCCATGCCCTCTCTATAAAGTCATCTTTCCCCTTAATATTTTCTTCAACCGGCTTCTTAGACTCCTCAACAACTTCACTTTCCCCTACCAGAACTTCTTCCAAATGCACAACTTCATCCTCCTTCTCTCATATCTCCTTGTCTTTCTCCCCTACATTTTCTCTTGGTGATAACTCGTTTCTACTCCTAAGGGTGATAGACTTGCAATAATATTTAGGAGTAACTTCTAGTTTTCTTAGGAGTGTGGGAGCCGTTTTAGTGTCTGATGAAGCTACTTGCGAAATTTGATTGTCAAGAGCCCTTAGATGGGAGTAGATGTCTTCAAAAGTGGCTTGAGACTCGGTGTGGCTCACTTTAACCTTATGCTCGATCTCGTCCAATCTCTTAGTAAAATCAAGTTGAGACTTTACTTGACCTTCAATAATTTGTTTAATCATGATTCGAATCTCACCTAACTCACTCACTTGAGGTGCTTGATGAGTGTTCCCTTGAGGTTGATAAGCATTTCCTTGAATTTTCAAAGGAGTTCTAAACTTAAACTTGGATGAGAAAAGATCCATAGGGCTTTGAACTGGTGCTCCTCCTCCTCTAAAACGCCAAGATGCATCTTGAGGTACCTTAAGTGGATAGTATTGACCTTGATTGTAGGGTCGATTTTGATAGGTTTCTTGGTAGTTCCCTTGGTTTCCCACATAGTTACACTCCTCTTAGAAAAAATCACTACCATCCTAGACTAGCTCTTGAAACCCTTGTTGTCCAATACCAACGTCTTCAACAAAATTCACACCCTTTGACTCACAAGAAAAACCTTACTCAACTTTTCTATCTTATCATTGAGCTCCTTAAAATGTTGACCATCTAAGTTCGAGCCTCTTGAGCTCCTATCATAGTCACCACCATAACATGCTTCACTTTGTGCCAACTTTTCAATCAATTGCTCCCCTTGTATCGCGGTTAAACTTGCAAACCTACCATAACTCGCGGTGTCAATGCTTTCATATAATGTTCCAATGTCCCTCGATAGAAGGTTCCAAGCAAACTTTCCTTTGAAACCCCATGGTGTGGACAACTTCTAATGTACTCCTTCAATCTCTTCCAGGCATCATATAGGTTCTCAGTTTGCTTTGGATAGAACTTGGTTATAAACTCCTTCACCAAATCCCATGTAGCAACCAAATCCGATGGAGTATTCCTCTCCCATTGCGAAGCCTTACCACTAAGAGAGAATGGAAATAATATCATTTTGATGGCATCTTCATGCACACCGTCCATCTTCACCATTCTGACACAACCTCTCTAACCTATCCAAATGATCAAGTGGGTCTTCAAGTGGCAACTCGTTGTATTGTTGGTTTTAGGTCATGTTTATCAAAGTCGACTTGACCTCAAAGTTGTTAACCACTATTATTGGAGTGAGAATACCATAACGTACGTTGCGGAGATTAGGTTCATCGAATGCTCCAATCGGCCTAGCAGTAGTTGATATTCATGCATTTTACCCATTTTAGCTTCATAGTTTGCATATGTTTGCATTCATTCACGTTCTATACTATGCATTTTAGAGACCCATTAGGATCATTCTTGCATTTGCATAACATTTTGAGCATCTCAGGAAACAATGGAGCATTTTGGAGCGTTTTGGAACAGAACAAGCATGAAGACTGCAAGTTAGGCATGAAACTGAAGAGCTGGAGCCAAAACCTTAAAACTGAAGATTTTACAAGCCAAGTTGCCAGAGCTCGCCTATCACACTCGACCTGAACTGGCGAATTTAACCTCCATACTTAGCCAGAAACCACAGTTTTAGAGAACTCGCTAGTTGTACTCGCCATGCACAGGCGAGTGCAAGCCATTTGGAGCATTTGCTGAAGCTGGACCCTCTAAGTCGACCCCTCAACTCGCCATGCACCTTGAAGCGATATGGACAGACTTCATTTATTTTGACCAAATTTACTTTCTTGTTGACTCGATTTAGGGCTTCCGTATGTTGGGCCCTATAAATACCCTTTTAAGCGAAAAAACGCAGTATCAAAGTTTTAATTTATTTTTCTGCCTCTTTCTGATTTTGTTTTTGCTGTTCTTATGAAATTCATAGTTTTAGCTTGAATCTCGTTTTAGGTTGGTTAGATTTCGTTTCAAGCTTTATTTTATGTCTTTTATTATGATTTCTGTTTTCAAGATAGAGGCTGCACATCTATCCATGGATAGTGAGTAGTCTGTTTAGGG